>JBBMEF010052046.1:0-12636 GCA_037832685.1 Sicyos baderoa
ACTTCTACAGTTCAATTGATAGACTTTCTATCGGTTCAAGTGATAGACTTCTATCGATTTTAAGTGATTGAATAGAGTAATCAATCATCATTTTTGTGCTACAAATAAATAAGTTTGAAAATTGTGCTATACATGAAATTATTTTATTTTTTTATAATATACATGCAAAATTCCCTTAATATTTTCAAATTTTAAATTTCACCAAATTAGAAAATGAAATGAAGGATACAAAAAAATAGGAATAATAAAATAAAATGAAATGAAAGTGGAAAAATATGGCATATTATGATATCGAGGGCATATATGAGAATTCACCTAATTTTAGTGGGCCATAAATATTCCATCGGCCCTACTTCGTCGTCACTGTTTAGGTTTTGAGGAATAAGATTTTTCATTAGGGTTTACGTTTTCTCTTCCCTGTCTGCGTTTTCCCTCCACTTTGGTTCTTCAAATCCGTCATGGACGTCGCAAAGAAGCGAAAGGTTGACGAAAACGGAGCCCTTCTTCCCGATTCCGACGACTCTCTGTTAAAGCTCTCGCCGGAAGATGCTCGCAAGATCCTCCAACGGTTCACTCCGGATCAACTAATCGACATTCTTCAAGACGCCGTTTCCCGCCATTCCGACGTTCTTGACGCCGTACGCTCCGTCGCCGACCTAGACGTTGCTCAACGGAAGCTCTTCACTCGTGGGCTTGGTTGGGACACTACGACCGACGGCCTCCGTAGTCTCTTCTCCGTTTACGGCGAGCTTGAAGAGGCGGTTGTTATTTTGGATAAAGCTACGGGGAAGTCAAAAGGGTATGGCTTTGTTACGTTTAAGCATGTGGATGGGGCTTTGTTGGCTTTGAAAGAGCCGAGTAAAACGATTGATGGGCGGGTTACGGTTACTCAATTGGCCGCTGCGGGGAATACTGGGTCTAGTTTGAATGTTGGCGATGTGTCGTTGAGGAAAATTTATGTGGCTAATGTGCCTATTGATATGGCTGCTGATAAATTGCTTGCGCATTTTGCTTTGTATGGGGAGATTGAGGAAGGGCCTTTGGGGTTTGATAAGCAGACGGGGAAATGCAGGGGGTATGCTTTGTTTGTTTACAAGAAGCCCGAGGGTGCGCAGGCGGCGCTGGTTGATCCGGTTAAGACTTTAGAAGGGCGACAAGTGAGTTGTAAATATGCTAACGATGGTAAGAAAGGAAAGCCTGGAGGTTCCGGGCCTGATGGTGTTCAGGGCTCTGTTGGTAATCAAGGTAGTGTGCATGGAGATGGGGCCGGTATGCCTTCACAGGCTCCAATGCCTGGTTCAATGGGTGGTCAGTATGGAGGACCTGGCGGCATTGGATCATATGGTGGGTATTCCGGAGGTCTCCACGGTCCGCCCCAACTTGGGTATAATCCGCCGAACTCGTCGATGGGCGGTCCTGGCTTGTCTTCAATGGGTAGTCAAACTCAAAATGGTACTGGTGGATACGGTGGTGGGCTTGGCGGCGGCCCTTACGGTGGTGGATATGGTGTCCCTGGGTCAACTGGCTATTCTGGTTTGAGTGCTGCTGGCGGTCTGGGACATGGAAGTGCCGCTCCTGGAACAGGATCTGGTTTGTACAGGTTGCCCCCAAATTCTGGCGGAGCTCCTTCTAATGTCTATCCAGATAGTTTGCCATATGGTTTATCATCTTCATCTGGTTACCCGAATCAGCACCAACAGACAACGGGTGCATCAGCGGCTCCAAGAATGCCGCCTGGGGGCATGTACCCTAATGTGCCGCCGTTTTATTGAGGTAATTTTCAAGCAAGTTATTTATTTTCTCTACTCTTGCATTATCCATCATCTGTAATGGTGATTCGTTTCTCTGGTTACTATTTGATGGTCTTATCTTTTTATGTTCACTAATTTGTTAATGTAATTTTTTTTTGAGTAAAAAAAGACTTGTCTGTTGTATCCCTAGGATTTTATTTCACTTGTCCATTGTAGTCTTTGCGTGATTATTTGTTATTAATCCTTTGCGATTTGATTCTTGAGGCTTACTGTTAATGTGCCCCATTTTATTGTTTGTATGGATAGTATTACTCATTTATGATCATATTTAAGTTCTATTTGTTCCATTGTCATCATTCAATTTGTTTACATACTTGTTGCATTCTCTTTGGTCATTAACATGTGATGTTCTGACGTTTTTAGGTTCAAGTGTACAAATGTGTATTAGCTCATATTTTTCAGGAGATATTTGTTTTTTTTTGTAGTGCTTGTGCTATTTTGCTAAGTAGTAGAGTTGTGCTTTCTGATTGATTTGTAGTAATTTTTATGTAGTATTTTTGTTTCATTGTGGTGACCTTAGGTTCTCTCAATAGGTTAGGTTATGTATTCTTTTTTCGAATTTTATTGAATCTCACCTTTTTGTATGAGGAAGCCGGAAGGCTGGCATTGTTTGTATGAATATTATATTATTTCTTTTCCTTCTGTTTTTTATGCTTATTCTAATATTTCATGGCTTTTATATGTTTCACTTTCATATATTGTTTGAGAACTTTCCTTTGTCCATTGTGTTGCAGGCTTTCTCATTTCAACATTATTGTGTGTTCTTTTTCCTTGCCAGTGTTGTTTCTTTTTCTTTGTCGGGAATCTTATGTTTGGTATAACAATTCATTATTACATGATAGAAAACATAGACACACATTTATTAGAAAAAGTCTATGTTATTTGGGTATGCTTATTTTTCAATCCTCGCACTTCTTCAGTGCATTGCTCCCTACACCATTTTCCTCCCATTTGTTTTCTTCTCTCCTTTTGAGTATTGTGATGGCGTTTAGCATGTTTGAGATTGAAGCTTGTGGATGACTGTGTGATTAATCTTTCCTGTTTGAATTTGAATAACTCTACTATATATTTCTTCTGGGGGCAGGGTTTACTTCTCAAGGCATAAAGCATAACATCAATAAAATTTTGCTTTTATTTTGAAGTTGTCTCTTCCCGTTCCCCATCTCTTTTAGAATCTGTGTTCTATTTATTTGATTTTGGAGAACTTAATATTATTGTTCTGTTTCAGGCCATAAGGTTTTTCCCTTGAACATTAAAAACAATATAGCTTTTAGTTGCTCTTCTTGCCCGGATCATTTTTGTCATTTCAAATTTACTAGTGATTGGTTATTTTTGAATTTCAGGTGTTTTCTATTGATATCTAGTTATGCCAAGAACTTCAAGGCCTACTTACCTATTGATTGTATAATTTCGTTTGATAGGGTTTGCTATCTAGTTTGCAATTACCTTACATCTTGAATTTTATGTTGGATTTGCAACTTTTGATGACTTGGAATAAACTTATATTTTTATACTCGTCATCGTTTGTGTTCAGTTGTTTTTTATCTTGCTGTTGTTTCTGTTATTTTAACTCTGAACTAGATGAAAGCCCCCTTTGCATTATGAGGGATATGATGGAGTGAGTTCAACATGGGTATTTGATTCAGTTTATCTTGTTGGATGCAGATGCTTTATGTGCTTCACCTGATTGCGTAGAATGCCGATTATTGATCTGATTTGGTGAATGTATTGGCTGTGCTTTTGTGACCTCTTTTCTAGATGTATTTTATGAGTGTTGTAGAAAGAAATCATGCAGTGGTGTTTTTGTACTTGTCAATGAATAATGATCACTTATTTCTGTTTTTTGCCCCTTTTTTTTCCTTTTCTTTTCTGGGGATTGAGTCCCTGGGTAGTTTTGTATGGATAGCTACTCGTTTTTGTCTATCCACTAAAGCTCTCTATGCAAATTTTAAGAGTTGGAAAGTGCTTTATGCTCTTATAGTTTGGTTTGTCTGTGTGGTTGAATTGATATTCCAGGTTTCTTTATAATTTTACTTGCACTTCGTGATTAGAAGATAATTTTCGCAGTGACCGTTCTCGCAGATTCTCTGTTGGTTTTTTTTCTTATTGTTAGTTAGGACTGTGTTTTTGTGCTGCATCTGCATGCAACTCATTTGCTCTTGAATCCTTGGTGATTTAACACTTGCACTTGTGAACCAAATTGAGGAACCTTTTCTTTGGAATTTGATTGGTATAGGTGCTTGCTTACTCAATTCTTCCATGAGAATTGTACATTGTACCAGTTTGATTGCATCTGCATGCAACTAAATTGAGGCTGGCCCAAAGAAAATCTTGCCAAATTCTTTCACTGGCATCCATCTGTAACAAAGTTTAGCCGGCAGTGGAAAAATTGCTTTCCTTGTAAGTTGAGGAAGACAGAATTTTTCTGCAACTCATGCTTTTGTGGCTGATCGATCCATATTTGGCGAGGCAACAATGGAGCTCGAGGCTTGAGCAGCAGTTGGCTAGCCTTCAATGGTGAGACTCGGAAAAGAAAGTGATAACCGATATTAATTTTCACAGGATGGGACAATCCGCCAAAACTAATCAACGAGCTATCGTTTCCCAATGACCCTGGATTCTCCCCTCTATAATTTGGTCTGGAAATGAGTTCAATTCATGGTCTAAACCCACCTATTTATTTATTATTTTTGTAAGTTTTTTTTTTGATGATAAAATGTAGTAGAATTAGTGATTGTTTGTAAGAATAGTAAAGATGAGTGTAAGACGTTGATTTCACAATCCAATGTAGTTGCACAAGTGATTGTTGTTTTGTAAGAATAGTTGACGGAATTGTAAATTGGTAGAATGTAATGAAATATGTGTATAAAAAATTTGTTAGTTTATTTTTGGTTTATTATTATTTTTTAAAATTTAAAAATAAATTAATATAAAACTTATGCTTAGGTAAATAAGCAAGAGTGTCCAGGGATATATTGTCCTATAAAGGAAGATAGAAAGTTCATAGTGGGATTTGCATAATAATGGGGTTGTCTCTTTTTCATTCTATAAAATTGTGTTTTGTCACGATTACTTAGTCTCATATTTGTTTTTATTGGAGATGATTAGTTTTTTGAAGGATTTGTTGGGGAATTATTAGTTTTATGGATTCCTGTAACTTAATTTCAACTATTATGGTAAGTTTTAACCAATTAGTTGGGACAATGATATCATCTTAAGAGCTGTGTTCTTTGTTGATGTGGTTTTAGACTATTTAGTGCTATTACAGATTAATGGATAAAGTTCAATGAATACCTCTTGAACTTAGGCAAGTGAGTCAAGTTTAACATCAGAATTGCATAGCCAACAAATACAAGTTTGTGATCTTTCACTATGAAGCAAAAACTAGGTAGCTCTAAAATTTGACCTTAATATGAAATTTGATTATAATTTTTTTTCTCAAAATGTAAAAAATGAAAACCTAACCCTTTGTTCCTGAGCCGCTGCTGATGAATAAGAGCAGCTTTCCAACCAATTGGTCAGCTCAGGTTGCTTTCTTATTATTTCTTCATACTCTACTGTTGATCGCCAACCCCTTTTGATTCTACTACTCGCTTTCCATGAATGTTGCGTAAATTTTGAATTTTTATACGTTTTAAAGTACTTTGGTTGTTTTTGTTTGATATCCGTGACTGTCTGGGTCAGCTTTCGTGCACCTCGACTATGTCACGAGACATACTGCCTGACCCTACAACATTTGGTTGTTAAGGAAATCCGTAGGAAATTAATTCCTAGGTAGGTGGCCACCATGGATTGAACCCATTACCTTATGCACCCCAAGACCCTCTTTGACAAATTGAACCACTCCATAATGGTTAAAGTACTCAACCACTCAATGATGGTTAAAGTACTCTGGTTGTTGAGTTTGCTGCTGTGATCGCTTACCGACACTGAGTTTGGAGGTTTTTCTTCTTCTTTAATTCTTATTCAACATGTTTGAGTTGGCTTGATTGCATCTATAAGAATTGGAATCATTATTGGCACTGTGGAGAAAGGAAGCTATGTTACGGCTGTTATTTATTGTTGTGGTTGTAAGAATGAAAAATTAACAAAATAGGAGAAATGAGGAGTAGTTTGTTGTTGTACAATTTCAGTTTTTCTTTGTTCAATTCATCTTGGTATTGCAGTCAAAGAAATTTGGACTCTGGAAAAATCAATTAGGCCTGTTCTTCAACTTGGTCTTGTAGTACTGTTTCTTTGATTCTAAGGATTATGAACCTTGCAGGTGAAACATGTTCCAGAAGTTTGAAGCACTGTGCCAGGAAGTGGATAGTGTTATAAATATAAACCAGGTATCCCCATTTTTCTTCTTCTTCTTTACATTCAATTCAATGATCAAACATTTTTACAAATGAGTTCATGTGGTAGCCCTTGCTCAATGGTTTATCCTGCAATTTAGTAATTTTTCACTTAGGGGTTTGTGTAAGGACTCTGATCCTTACAAGGGTCTGATTAGCACCAAATTCATACAAGAGATAGATAATAACCCCAGTGTACTCACTAAGTTTGAGTGTTAATGGTGATGCTATCAAGTATCATATTAATAAAGTAAGTTAGGAGTCATCATTCTGCTGGAATGATGAAGCAAATGAAGCTTTTGGGAAGTTGAAAAATGCTATGGTAACTATACCAGTATTAAAGTTACCCGATTTTACTAAAGAATTTGTGGTCGAAACTGATGCTTCGGGAGTTGGGATAGGAGCAGTTCTAATGCAAGAAGGACATCCTATAGCTTATTTCAGTTATGCCTTGCCCCCTCTGCATAGAAATAAACCGGTCTACGAAAGAGAGTTGTTAGCTGTTGTCATGGCTATACAAAAATGGAGACCATATCTCCTTGGTCGCCACTTTATAGTCAAAACAGACCAACGAAGCCTCAAATACATTCTCGATCAAAGGCATTGTTGGGGAGTATCAGAAATGGTTGTCGAAACTACTAGGTTATGATTTTGAAATATTATATAAACCTGGAGTGGACAACCGTGTAGCAGATGCACTATCTCGCATACGAGAATCGTCAGAGCTATGTGCATTATCATGGATGAAGGGAATCAACACGAGTGTGATTATACAACAACAAATAGATGATGGAAATTTTAAATCTATACGGGATCAATTCACAAATGGAACGGAGGTCTCTAATAAGTACTCGATGTGAAATAACATTTTATGTTACAACGGCAAGGCAATACTTCTCCCTGATTCGCCCACAATACCGCTTATTCTAGAGACTTTTCATTCTTCACCAATAGCTGGCCAGGGAGGAGTCTCAAGAACATTACAACGAATTCAAAGAGAATTTTTTTGGTTTGGCATGAAGAGTAGGGTTCGAACGTTTGTTGGGAAGTGCACTGTTTGCCAACAAGCTAAGTACTTGGCTATGTCTCCAGCAGGTTTGCTACAACCACTTCCAGTACCGGAAAAAATATGGGAAGATATTTCTATGAATTTTATAACCGGATTACCAAAATCCGAGGGTTATACTACAATCCTAGTAGTTGTGGATAGATTGTCGAAATACTCACATTTTATACCACTAAAGAATCCATTTACAGCAACTACTTTAGCCAAAGTGTTCGTCCAAGAAATAATTCGTCTTCACGGACTGCCTAGGAGCATTGTCTCAGATCGAGATCCGACATTTACAAGCATCTTTTGGACAGAATTATTTAGACTTCAAGGTACTAAGTTGAAATTTAGTACAGCTTATCATCCTCAAACTGACGGACAAACAGAAGTCGTGAATCGTGGAATGGAGACATATTTACGTTGTTATGTAATGAATTGTCCGAAGACATGGATTCGTTGGTTGCCATGGGCTGAATACAGCTATAACACAGCTTACCATTCCGGACTCAAAACCTCTCACTTTGAGGTTGCTTATGGCCGAACACCTCCCCCATTGCTGCCATATGAACTAACCAGCTCAACAACGGATGTTGTGGATCAATCTCTACTTGAGAGAGATATCCAATTAGCCAAAATCAAACAAAATTTGGGCCAAGCACAACAATATATGAAGGACATCGCCAATGGCAAGAGGAGGGATGTTAGCTATGCGAAAGGAGATTGGGTGTATCTTCGACTCAAACCTTACAGACAGGGAAGTTTATATCGAAGCATCAATGCAAAATTGTCACCTCGTTATGTGGGTCATTTTGAAATTGAATGGCAAAGTTTCTTACCGGCTTAAGTTTCCAGATGGTGTATGAATTCACCCAGTGATTCATATTTCACAGTTGAGGCCGGCGATAGGAACAACGTTCTCAGTCATTCCAATTCCGGAAAATATTGCGTCTGATTTTTCTTTCATAGAAGAGCCAGATACGTTGTTGGGGGTTCGAAATTCCAAAGAAGATTCATCGAAGTTTGAAGTGTTGATTCAATGGAAAGGTGCTGCTGCCACGGATGCTACATGGGAGGCTTTTGATGACATTAATGCTCAATTTCCTTCTCTTCACCTTGAGGACAAGGTGAAAGTTTAGGGGCCGGGTAGTGATAGGCCTCCGGTAGTGCAAGTGTATCAACGCCGTTCTAAATGTGTCTCTTAAATACTTTTGTAAATTGTTTTGGTATTTTCCCTCCTTTAGTTGGTTATGTTAGTTACGGTTGTTAGAGTTGGAGAGAATAGTTTTGTAGCTATATAAGCTTGTTAAGCTTCTGTGTAAAGGCATGAAAAATATACTCAATTGTTGATTACTGCGGAAAGTATCAATAAAGGTGGAGGAATTCTTTGTGTTTTGTTACTCAGTTCTATCACAATTCAGTCAATTCAGTTCAATAAAATAGTGAATTCTTTATGCTTGCTTGAGATAAAGAGTATGCTCATCGATAAATAAATACTCAAGATTAACCATCATGTAGTGACTTAGTGGTCATGAGGGCCTTATGTAACTTAGAGGTGATAGGTTTAATCCACGATGACCACCTATCTAGGAGTTAATTTCCTATGCGTTTCTTGACATCAAATGTTGTAGGGTCGGGTGGTATGTCCCGTTACAAATGACAATAGTCAAGGTGCGTGTAAGCTGACAGCCTGACACGAACAGTCAAGGATATAAGATTTTTTTTTTAAGTAAATGAGTTCAATTTATTGCAGTCACCTACCTAGGAATTAATGTCCTACAAGTTTTCTTGAAAATCAAATGTAAAAGGGTTTGACAATTGTTAAATGTAAGATAATTAGACAATTGTCTCGTGGGATTAGTCAAAGTGCACATAAGTTGACATAGATATTCACGGATATTTAAAAATGAATACTCAAGATTAAGATTCATCACTTTATCTTTTGAAGTGCATGACACTCGGTATAAGTTACCTTGGAATTCCAAATAAATGTTACAAGAAAGTTTGCGCATATTGACACTTTCTGGGATGAATCTATGATGTTTTAATTAATTTATTAAATAAATAAAGAAACTATACATCGATAGTCCCCAAGGGGTGGCAGAGTGGTGAAGACTTGGGCTTTGAAGGTATGCTCCCTTCAAGGTCACAGGTTCGAAACTCATCTGTGACATTCTCCTTCGATGTCTCCGGTGCCTGGCCTAGGGACGGGCGTGGTTACCTTGTTTCAAAAAAAAAATACATACATATCCTGGGTAAATAAAGCTATCCTATTTTTTCTGTTTGGAAAAGATCTATTATTTTTTTGACCTTTTCTCTACTGGATTACAACATTGTAATGAAAACTATGGACTTTTGCTAATACTCACAGTGATATCCTTTGTTTTCCTTAGACTTGAATCATGTTGAGTTCCACAGTTGAAGTGCTTTTGCTGTTCTTTCTTCCCTCCACTGAAGAAGACTGGTATTTTGGTCATTTCATAGTTTGGTAGAATGATGTCAATGGAATAGAAAGTGACAAACAGTCAATCTTCTTTTTTTTAAGAAACTTTGCATGTTGATATGATTGTCTATGTGTCCTTCATGTTTGAACAGCCTGGACCTGCTATATAGTGTTTATTTTCAATATCTATATCAAATTCTCTTATAATTTTGTCTTTTTTTTTGCTCTTCTTGATAAAAACCAAACTCAAATCACATGAAGTGAAAATCTGTGTCTTTTTCCTCAACTAACAAAATATGGTTAGTTTAGTGAAAATCTATCTGAAAATTAGCGGTGAACATGGGTTGGGTTGGGTTGAAGAGGTTTTCAACCCAACCCAACCTAAATTTTCGAGTTAGTCATTTTTCCAACCCAACCCAACCATATATTTTCGGGTTGGGCTGGGTTATTGGGTTCGTCTATTCATTTCAAATATATATACTTTTTTTTAGTCAAATTAGCTAGTCATATCTTAACCCAACCTAACCCATGAAAATTTTATATTTTTGAACCCAACCCAACCTAAAAATGTATTCAACCCAACCTAACTCGCTAAATTGAGTTGGGTTGATTCGGGTTACTCGGATTGTCAGGTTGTTTGAACACCCCTTATGAAAATCACATGAATTTGGGATCCCATCCAAGATTTTAGCTTTCTATAGAATCATTCAATAGTATTACTAGGAGCATGGGAATCAGTTTACAGGTTTGAAAGGGATTGTCTTTTGCCTCTCTCCAAGGGCTGCTGATATGCTTGACATGTTAAGAGATAAATATTTGACTAAATCATAAGTTATTGTGAGTGTTTATGATTAAGCTCCCACTTAGTTTAGTATGTTTCTTATTGACAACCTTGTAGTCACATGTAGTGACATCATATAAGCAGCAGCTGACATCAGCTTTTATTAGCTGGTTTTATCCATTTGCATCATTCTCTATTTATTGTTCTTGCATATAGTGATGAGTGTTACTTCTGATTTTGAGAGTAACACAACACTTGGAAATGTTTTCTATGAGGGTCACTAAGTATATTATTCAAAATGGTAACACATCAAGGTTCTCATGTTTGTTGAAAAAAAGGAGGGATTTTATAGACTACATTCACCAATTCTCTCTCTTTTGAGTTTAACGTAATAATCCCCGATTGACCTAGTGGTTAAAAAAATCTTAGAAACGTTATAAGTTCAATTTAAGATGATCACGGGTTTTTATATTACAATTAAATTTTATAGAATCAGACAAGTTGTTCCATAAAAATAGTTAAGGTTTTTGTAAACTGTCAAAGACAGTCACGAACAAAAAAGAAAGTTTACATAAAGCATGGAATGTCTTAAAAGAGCAAAAACTTAGTTGCGTTGTGTTTCGCCTTATGAGTGATAAGGTGGGAGTCTAAGATTAGGATGGAGTCTCACTCTAGAGACGTGTGAGAAGGGGTGATCGAGGCGGGTTGCGAGGCTAGGTGATCGCAATTGGCCGAAGCGATTGGCTTTCCAGGCTTGAGCGCACACGAAAGAGCAAAGACAACAATCGTTGAGCTGAGGTGCGGGCTTGCTAACACTCGGTGGGCAGCATGAACGATACAAGGCAATCACGGTGTTGTATTGGCACGTGCGATAAGTACAACTACTCTAAATAATATCAGAATCAGATATCAATTTTCAACATCTTTGTGAAATTAGATTATTATCAATCAACCAAATCAACATATTATTAATCTCAACTTTTTTTTTTTGATGTCCGTGACTGTCCGGGCCACTTGCGTGCACAAATGCACCTCAATTAATGTTACGGGACATACCGTCTGACCCAACAATATAGAAACTCAGGGCCCTCTCTGACTAACTAGACTACTCCATAATAGTTTAACCCTTTTGAGGTTGCTGCTTGAGTCATTGCATATACAAATTTAATATATGTGTATGTTTTTTATTTTATTTTGAATTCAACAAGTTTTGAACCTATAATTATTTAATTACTAAAGTGTACGTAATCACACTGAATCTTGTTTCTTTTTTGGCACAATTATTGATTTAGGTTCGAATTTAATCGATGTAAATCCATTTAGGAAACCCCACCTTTGTTTCTTACGTTTTTCAAATTCTTCATTTTATAGTCTTAAAACGTTTTGAAAATTTTTAAAAACTAAAAACTGAATTGGTTACAAATGGTTTTAATTTTTCACACCGCTCAAAGATTGTTATTATCTTTTTTTTTTTTTTTTAATGAAAACTTGGGGATAATGGAGGCCAATTGTTATCATACCAATTGAATTAACAAATTTTTTTAGCACTTTGAGAGAGATTGAAATTAGTTTAAATAACCAGCGTCAATGTTCTAAGCACACAAATATTTTTTTTTTAATTCAACATAATTAATAATGAAAATTTCAAATTCATGATTTATTAATTTTTTTTTTGAAAACCATAATTTATTAAAGTTGGATACATATTTGTGCAGTTATACTATTAATTTTTTTTTTTTATAAAAAAAGTACAACAATTGGGACGAGAACTTAAATCGGTCACTTATATCATTATTGACTCAATCTTAATTATGTTTTTTTTTTTGAAATAAATCTTAGTTTTTTTTAAAGCTCAATATTATTGACTCAATCTTAGTTATAGATTTAAAAAAAAAAACAATTTTGATTATGTATTTAAAGATAATTAAAAATGATCGGAAAAGATATAAAAAACAGCATATCATTGTGATTTGCTTACAAAAAGCAAAAATAATAAATAATAAATAACAATAGTAGAGGCTCCAATAAAAGGACGACCAACAAAAATAGCTGCATCTTTTATAAATTAGTAAGCACAAGATTAGATTAGATATTCAAAAAAAAAAAAAAAAAAATTCAATATTGTTTCAAAAAAAAAAAGGGAATTTGCATGTATATTACAATAAGATAAAAAAATTGAGTAAATAGCAATTTTTTGAAAATATTTGCAAATCTAT
>JBBMEF010052068.1:0-12631 GCA_037832685.1 Sicyos baderoa
CATTCAAATATAAAATAAAAGTGTATTTTATAATTTAACTCACCTAAATGAAGTAGAAAAAAGGTCGGGGCGTTACACCTACTTAGGGATTAATTTTTAAGAGTTTTCTTGACATTTTAATGTTACAATATCAGGCGATATGCATGGTATAATAGTTGGAGTGCATGAAAACTGACTTGGATAATCACGAATGAAAAAAAGCTTCATTGTGTGTTCTCATTTAATTAAAAGGTTGCGGTACATAACTACTTTTTTATTATTATTTTATATTCGTGAGTATCCAAGTCTATTTAGTACTCTAGAAACGATATTCTGCAGCATATTTTTGTTGATTCATTACTATTGATTTATTGTATTAATATAATGTTTTGCTCTTGCACAGCCTAGCAGGCCTACACTCAAACTTTCTTAGGCAGGGGAGAAACTTTGGGGCCTGTTTGGCTAATTTGTTTTGAAGTTATGGTTGGGTGTGTTTTACTATAGAGTTTTTTGTGTATTATTATGACTGACTTTGAAGTTAACATTTCAAAAAATAGGACATTTATCAGATTAAGAATAATAATGATAATCCGCAAAAACAGTTGACCACATCTTTTTGGGAAATCCTCATAAATTACACCTTTTTTTTGTTTAATCAAGTACAAAACTTTTAGTGTTAATGTTTCAATTTCATTGATTTGAACTTTACTCTTCACTAAATAAGTGTAAATTCTTTAACCTCCCAATTAAAACAAAATAATATTTCAAATTAATGTTTACTCAAATCTCTTTAACTTCAAATATTAATGTTGAACTAAAAAAATGATAAATATTGAACTATTAAATTCAAACCTATCTAATTTATCTAAATTGTACTAAAAAAATTATCTAAATTATCAACACCAAAACTTAAAATGTGTGTATATATATATATATATATATATATATATATAAACAATAATAAATAAACAGGGTGGAGAAAAGGATGAGAATTGCATGTTGTAGGTTGTTGAGTAATATTTCAATGGTCATAAATGCTTGTTAATGATTAAAAAATTAGGCTAAATTATAGAAAATGTCCCTATACTTTGAAGGTTGTCTAAAAAATGTCCATGAATTTTCAAAAGTATCAAAATTGTCCTTGAACTTTAACAAAAGTTTCAATAATATCCTTACCGTTAAAATTGGATGGAAACCGTTAAAAATTGATTTCAAAAATACCCCTAAACTTTTAAAATGTTTCAAAAATATCCCCAAACTTTTAAAATGTTTCAAAAATACCCCTAACCTTAAAAAAATATAAAAATGATTAAAGTATTAAAGTTTTATTTCAATAATCCTATAAAAATTTAATTGTGTTCTTAAAAGACAAATTTTACTTTTGTTCATGAATTATTTTTATGTAAGTATTTATTATTTATATTTGAATTGTGTTGAGTATCCACATTAAAAATGTGATAATACATCTAGCATTTTTAAAATTAAAGGATACTCCCTCATTGTCAATTAATTTTGAGATAAAATCTTGTGATATTCCAATATTATATCAAAACTCATTAAACTCTAACAAGAACATGTTTATATCTCATAGTATTCATAAAATTAATGATTACTCTACTCATTGTCGGTTGATTTAGTTTTTAAATGTATGGGTAACATAATTATTTTAACAAATCTAAGCTTGTGTTATGCATTTTGTTGTTTAGGATCCACCTACTCTAGAATGAAACTTTTTGTAAAAATGTTGAATCCAAATAAGTTTAAATTTCAAAAACGAGAACCTTATTAATAATAAAAAATTATTATTATTTATTTATTTATTTATTTTTGTGAAAAGGTATGAATGATAATTATATATTTTGAATTTTAGAGATTGTTTCACATTGGTTACACAAAGCTTAATAATATATTCATTTCATTAGTTTTTACCAAAAAAACAATTTTAAAAGAATAATTTTGAAAGTTTTTAAAAGATCAAAATTACTATTTAAATATAAGTGTAATAATTTTAATTTAAAAGTTATTGACGATAATATTTTTATATTTATTTTTAAAAGTCAATGGTATTTTTAATGTTTGTTAAAGTTTCAAGATATTTTTGAAACTATTGAAACTTTCAATAGTATTTTTGAAACTAAACTTTTAACAATTTTCATCCAAATTTAACGGTAAATGTATTTTTAAAACTTTTGTTAAAGTTTAGAACATTTTTAAAATTTTCAAAGTTTGTGGACATTTTTTATACTAATGTCATACTTTAGGACATTTTCTATAATTTAATCATACCTCATAGCTTATGTCCCCATTTTTTGAAACAAAATTTTAACATTTTCATTCTTTTTTAAGGCTATGGGTATTTTTGAAACATTTTAAAAGTTTAGGGGTATTTTTGAAATCAAATTTTAACGGTTTCCACCCAATTTTAATAATAAGGGCATTATTGAAACTTTTGTTAAAGTTCAAATGCAATTTTGATACTTTTGAAAGTTTAGGGGCATTTTTGAGATAACCTTCAGAGTATAGGGGCATTTTCTATAATTTAGCCAAAAAAATTTAAGTTCGAAATTCACTCGTCTATTATTGTTAAATTAAAATAATTATTGGTTTATAAAATTAGTTTATAAACCAATTTCATAACCAATTAATTTTAGTATGAATGCCTATACTATTTAATCTATTCATTGTTCTCAATAAACTTCATGTCCGCTAGTTTAAAGAGAGAACTATAAACTAGCAATTTTGTCACTGATTGATATCATTCTAAAACTAAAAGCTCTATCCATAATTTCAAAAGTTAACATTTTGAACCATACAAGTATTTAATGCATCTAACATTTTCAGTTTTCTATCCATCCAGCTTTAACTATTGATAAAAACTACTAACTCAATCCAAACAAAATTCCTTCATTTTATCTGACCAAACCAAAGTAATATATACAAATAACATTGAACTTTTTAGTGTCCTAAGATGTAGAGTTTGGAACAGCAGAATCAAGCAACAATTTAAATCTGAGAATCTTATGTACTGCAGCAATGGGTTTCAAGTCCTTCCTTGGAGCTGGTTTTGGTTCGACTGTTTCGGCAGCGAGACGGGTTTTTTTAGATGGTCTAGCTTCTTCCTCAACCATGGGGACTTCTTCCTCTGCAATAGGGAACATGACTTCAGTATGAAATGTTTACGCGATATATGCAAAGCAGTAACAAAACATATTCAACATTTTTTAAAGTTCGAAGACCAAACTGGCTTCCTTTCTGCGGTTCAATGAACAAATCGAAAACTTGCGTAGAGAGTTTAGGAATTAAATGGTCACATTTCCTTTAGATCTATGTGGCAAAGTTGGGTGAAATGATGTTTTTAAATAATCTGACTGACTGGATAAGATATGTATCTTATATTTATAAGGTAATGTAATAAAATGAGGTTACTCACCTTCCGCAAAGGTAAGACATGTGCCTACTGTTTCTTCATATTCTCCCACCTAAAAAGAGAGAACAAGTCCTAGTAAGAACATAAAATGTTAAAGACCTAACAAACTAAATTATTTCTATGTAATATATCTTATAAAGAACAAGTATTTTGATAGCAAAGTTAAATAGTTTTGCCAAAAGTCTAACAAAAACATAATTCACACATAGAAGACACAACTTCACCTAGATAAATCATAAATAACTCAAGCATGGCAAGTGAAGCCCCATGTTCATCTCAAACAGAGAGGCAGACAGAAGATAACTTCAGCAAAGTGAAAAAATGTGCAGAACTCAGTATCAAAGACTTACCAACTTAATTCTATCACATATAGTCAAGAGTGGATTCATGGTGTCCAAACCCTGCAAAAACAAATTAATCAAAACTTTAGATAGGCCATACAGAATCACAGATTAATAAAATGCTTGCCCAAATACATACATAACATTTTAATTCTTAAAGCTCCCAACACAAAATGATAATACTAATAAAAAAAACCCTTATCAAACCCTCAACAACATACCCCAAGTAAATACAAGTTATGTCTTGGTCTAGAACAGAAGTTTAGTAGAGTAAACAATAAAAAAAAGAAAAAAGATTATGATACGATCCGGCCCATTGATTATTATTAGCATTTATTAGGATTTTATTATATTTGATTTATTGCCTTATTTAGTCATTAGGGTTAGAATTATGTTTTATTATAAATAGAGAGGTTGGGTAGAGTCTTTAGACATCAAATTAGTAAATGAATATTTGAGTGATTATTGTAGGGCTCGAGAGATTCTCTTGAGAGGGAGGTTCCAAGACCTATCAAAACTTGGTTATCTTTATTTTATTTATATAATATTTTAATTTTGATATAATCTAGATCCGGGATCATATCAGATTAGTTTTACTTGATTGTAACAAATGTAGTTTGATCTTATTTTCCAAATCTAACCAATTTGTGAAGGTGGGGCTTGCCCATCTGCATAAATAATTGTTAAATCAATTTGGTGTCCCTTTTAAATTAATGTACATACAATATGCAGTAGCAAACTTTGAAAACTTACAAGTTGGAAAAAGGTTGGCAATTGGCATGGTGCCCCTTTTTTTGTTTTGAAACAAGGGTAACCATGCACGTCCATAGGCCAGACACCATAAGACATCGAACGAATGGAGACACGGAAAGTGTCTACAAATTAATGTCACAAGTGAATCTCGAACTTAGACCTTGAGAGAAGCGCATCTTCAAAGCCCAAGTCTTCAACTAACTGAGCCACCCGTGGCAAGGTGCACTTACGGAAGAGTAAATTTCTAAGGGTACATAATATAAAAATATTGAATGAACTAAACATTATATGGGACTAATGTACAATCAAACTTCTGCAGAACACCTATATATGAAATTTATGAAGATTTCTATGACCTAATATTCAAAATTTGAAATAAATTTGTATTATAAACTGCTTAAGATTGAAAGTAAATGAATATTTTAATTTGAATTAACCGCTATAACTTGAAAGCAAGGAATTAGGTGAGGAACATACAGATAGAACATATGGAGCATTGGGTGGAATGTCAAGTAGCGATACATCACCAAGATCAAGCAATACATATTCTTCGTCCTCGCCAATATAAGCAGAATCAATAGCAGTTTTCTCCATGTTCCTAACAAACAAAACAAACACCTATGAAAAACACAAATCCAACTCGTCGCAGGGGAAGAGAGATTCTAACCAGGTTCGAGTGTTTACCGAACACAGCGGTGGCGGCGGCGACCCGCCGGTGGGTGCTTTCGAGGCCGTGCGTGAAGCTAGGGTTGAATAAACACGAGACGAAGTTTCAGATCTACGAAAGCGAAGCGAGAAGGAGCTTAGATCTGGCCGGAGAATATGCTAAACCCGACATTAAAATTCGGAAAAGGTGGTTTCCCGGTCGGATTTGGCCGGAAACGCGAACCCGGTGAGACAACGGGGCTTCCGATTTGCAGGTCGTGACTCGCGGCGTGAAGAAGAAGAAAGCTTGGGGATGGGTTAAATTCCTTAATTGCAAATATTTAGGGTTTTTACGCGAATAAACATAAAATATTTACAAGATAAATTTAAAAAAAATTAAGAACCATAATCATATATATACGATATAAAGTAATACTTTTTATACTGAATAATTAATAATATTACAGTATGATAAATATTATTTATATTATATATTTGATTATTAATATTAAATATTTTCAAATTTGCCTAAATCTATAATTATTTGTAAAATTTGACCATTCAATACAATTTCTCATATTTAAATTCCTCAACTATAATTCATCTAATTTCAATTATGAGTTTTACCATGGATATTTTAATCATTTTTAATATAACATAGATTTTTTTTTTTTCTAATTAATCCAATATTATTATTTAATTTTTTTAGTATAAGTTGGAAGAAGAAAACTACAAACTCGGATGTCACTACTCTCAAATAAATTTTTAAAATTTAAAATTTTGGTTTGATTTTTAAAAATATGTAAGTGGTAGATAAATGTTAAAAAAAGAACAATTACAAATATAATCTATTCTAACAAAATAAATACAAAAATATTTAAATTTAAAATATTTACATCTATAATTATAAATATTTAATATATTATTATTAATACAATATTATTACACAAACCACCCATAAAATATGGTGTTTGTAACAACTACACTCTTAAATTTGCAATTTGATTAATTATATTTCTTCAAGTTTTAACAGTGTAGCAATTAAGCCACAGTTCTCATTGACCTTTGTATTTTAACCTTATATATCTTACTTAAATTAGAATTGTGGCTTAATTGCTACACTATTAAAACTTGAAGGGATATAATTAATCAAATTGCAAATTTAAAAGTGTAATTGTTACAGTTGGAGATACTCACCTTGTGGCAATTGTCTCACATGGGAAATGTGAGGATTCTACAACTCGTTTATAAGAGATATATAATACTCCCCTCATTGCCAATTGATTTTGAGGTGAAACTCCATATTCTCTAATATGGTATCAGAGCGCAAGGTAGGTAATGACCTCAAATTCCGATCCAACTCAAAAGACTTTGAATTCTAAAGCAGGTGTGGACCTCACCCAAGCGAGCATAAGCTGAAGCGGGTGTGGACCCCACCATAGGGTTGACTCCTACCCAACTCCACGTGTGGGCCCCACATTTTATTTAAATATTAACTTTAACAATTAGTTGATTGATTCAATCGAATAAAAGTGATAGCTCAATCATTTAACAACTGATGGTATACAATCAAATATTGCTGACTGAGTTCAATCACTCATAATTTTTTAAAAAATTAAGAAAAAATTGGTATAAACTATTTTTTGATAAAAAAAAAAAATATACTATAATTCTACTAGGGATCCTAAAGTTGGTATACAGTACAAATTCTCATTAAATTATATATAAAAAAAATCATTAAAACCTAAATAAGTTTCAATGAGCTCTAACACTTTAACATGAAATTAATATCTCATCTATAAATTTAGAAAATTGATTTCTTTTCTTTTCTTTTCTTTTTTCTTGCACAAAAACTATTGTTATTATTTAACCAATTTGAATCTTGTTTTACTTAATCAATGTTCCAAAATCTAATTTTGTCTTGATTGTATTTTAATTCATTTTCAATCCTCGCTGGACAAGCAATCTTATCCATGTTTCAAAATGGAATATCGTGTTCGTGTTCCATTAAATTAGTGTTCATGGATCTAGGCCTAAGATTAAAAATAATTCTTAATTTCGCATATAATCAGAACTATTTTCAATTAATGAACTAAACAGATTGAGGAATGAGATAAATGTATATAGTTTACAGCTCACAAACGCATATTTCTTTTCGTAAAGAGCTACTTTAATTATATCAAAAGAACAAGTACCACTTTTGACAAAATTAAAGATATTTACTTTCGAAAAATAATTATTCCAATGTATTAAAATTCTTACTTTTACTCTCGAACTCAAAATATTACTAGTAACGTCCCGTAATTACACGTCACGTTTTGGCATTAGTTCAAAGGGTAAAATACTATTTTGGTTCATAATTTTGAGTTTAGTTTTATGTTAGTTTCTATAGTTTCAAAAATTCAATTTTAGTTATGAACTTAAAATTTTGTTTTGTTTTAGATCTAAACTTTTTAAAAATCTAATTTTAATCTATGTACATTTAATTTTTTAAAGTAGTCTCTATAGTAAATTTGAAATTAATATGAATAAAAAATGTTAGTAATTTTATTACAATCGAAATAAAAGACAAAAGATGAACATATTTATGAAATTTTATTAAAAAATATGGAATAAAATTTAAGGACTAATATTGTTGTTTGAAAGTTCATGATTAAAACGAAACAAAATTCAAAGTTTAAAAATTAAATAAAAGTTTAAAATTTATGGACTAAAATAAAATAAAGCTCAAAATTTAGTAATCAAAATCATATTTACCTTAAACTAAAATATTAATGGACGTATATTGATTAAAAGTTTTTGAAAATTAATCAAAATATGTTATTTACTATGTTTATAAACGGTGAAAGTAGTGTAGTTGCAAGAATTATGTTGAATGATATTTTGTATGAGACGTAATAAATGAGAGTCAAATATCAATATTTAATATCAAATTTGCGATTAGAGATTGAATTGGATTACATCTAAAACCAACAAGTCACCAATCCGTCTAGTTCCATGCAAATATTTGTTAAATATAAAGAGGTTTAATTTTTTAATAAATACTGTATAGTTAGTTATATTTACAATATCACATATTCTTACGGTACATTGAATTACTTAAATTTTTTTTTTTTTGAAACAATTGTATTACTTAATTTAACTTACTAAAAATTGAGTTTTAATCACGCAATACTATATTTATATTTTTGTAATATATCTGCATTATAAATTTTAAATTCAGAATTGTCATAGGACGTAAACATATACGATGCTTTTAGAATTTCTATTAATTGGATGAAATAATTCAGAATCAATTTTCGAATATTCTCACAAAAAAAGAAAAAAGAACAATTTTCGTAAACACAATTTCAATTGACATATTTACCGGATGAATCCAAAAACATAAATCTACCAACATGCCATAAAGTCTCTCCTTTATATTCCACATACTTCCTTGTACAACGATACAAATGAATCGAAAATTCGAGTAATCTAACTCAACTCAATTCGAAAGTATAAAGTTTGATTGGGTTATTTTAATACACATGAATAGAAGAATTGACTAATCTCAAATTTTGAATTGGTTCAAAAAAAAAAAAAAATTATAACCTAATTCAATCTAATCAATGTATACCCCTATTTTTTGTGCATTTATTCAGGGTAAATTATAGCTCTAACTACCTTGAACTTTGCTAAATTATAATTTTAGAACTCAACAATAAATTTTATGAGCTGAACAATAAATATAAAGTTCAACTCCTGCGTCTTTATTCCTTCAATATCTACCTTGACTATTTTCCAATATATTTATTATGTACATACTTAATTTTATTAGTTCTAGGTAGAAAATTTCGAAGTTCAAATCTAAATTTATGGATTCAAGATGATTATTTATACCGACTAGTATATGATTTATTTGTGGTTTTTCCTCTTATGTGGAGAATTTGTTGGTTTTTTAGAAGGAAAATCTCCCCACTATTATTAACTCGGCGGAGGTTGATTATATGAGTTTACTTGCTGTTTTTTTAATGAAGTTGTTTGTGTTTTTCATATATATATATATGATTTATCTTTCTGGAAGAAAACACAAACTTAATTTCCAAAAAACAAACACAATTTTGCATACATGCCTTTCTCATAATTAAACATCAATTCATAACCCAAAAAAAAACTATCAAAATATGTACCATCTGTCTCTCTATCCATGTAAATCTTTTCCCTTACTCTAAATCTTTAAAAAAAAAAAACATTCATAAACCAAAATCCTACCCACAAAAAAAAAAAAAAAAAAACTCAATGCCATTAATTTGAAATGTGATGATTCAGTAGACAAATCCTCGAGCCTGGATTCCGGTGGGTTTAGGGTGGCGGTAAGGCGGAGAAGAGGGGGACGGCTGCGATGCGGTGGTTTGAGGGTTGAAGACGGCGGCGATGGAGCAGTTCCCGGCGTCCGGCATACTCTGTTCTTCGTCCATGAAAATCTGCCGGCAACGGCACTCCTCACTGCAGAATCCTTTGTCTCCTCTGTAAATCGCAAAATCTCTAAACATCAAAACTAAATCTCCAAATTCATTTTATAATAATGTTTTTTCAAGCCCGTTATCATAAATTTACCATTATTTAAAAACAGAGCAAAACCGGGAGCCAGAAACAGAGCCTCTAATAACTCCTTAGAAAAATTTAACAGTGGTACTTACTCGTACATGTAGATGTCTTTTCCGGGGAGGAGTTGAAGGCGGCAGAGAAAGCAGCGGTCGAGAAAGCGGGGCGTGGGCGGAGAAGAACAGAGGCGGCGGCGGCGACGGTGGTGGTGGTTGTTAGTGTTCATTATAAGGGTGGATTTTTGAATGATCTGGGGTGTTGAGTCAGGGGCGGCGAGTTTCCGAGTTTCGAAGATGACACTGAGTCCGACCATGGCGCATTTCATGCTATCGTTGCCGGCGGCCGGAGGGAGAGTGGCGGTGGCGGAGGCGGGATATTGAAGGAAAATGGTAAAATGGGATAAATATATAAATAAATAAGAAAAGGAAAAAGGGTGGGGCCCGCACTGGATATGTAGCTGTAAGAAGGACGATTGGTGTAGCAACCGATTTGACTCATTCTTCTCTCTTATTACTGCCACGTTTCACACTTTTCTTTCTTTTTCTCACCTTCTTTGTCGTTTTCTGTGTTTCTTTGTCGTTTTCTGTGTTTTATTATTATATATATATATACTAAAATTCATGTTTTAATTAATACATGATTTTTCTCTAACATTTGTTTTGGAGTTTCGCCAAACTTCATGTTTTGACGTAGGTATTCTAAAAACACACACTTTATTGATTAGGGTATATATTAATATCGCTGAGCAATCATTTATGTTGGCAATAATTTTACTATTTATTCCTTATAATATTAATTTTAAAATAATAAAATTATAACTTACATAATACAATTATTTAACTTGCATAATACATTTATGTTGTCAATAATTTTACTATTTACCCCTTATAATATTAATTTTAAAATTTTAAAATAATAAAATTGTAACTTACATAATACAATTATTTAAATTTTAATATATCGTAAAGTGCTGGTTTTAATTCTTGTTTTATATTAATTTTTAAATGAAAATAAATTGAAAAAATACATAAGAACTAATCTAACCTAATACATACAAGCCAATAGTGATATAGGTCTACTGGCATGTACGACCTAGTAACTATATTAATTTTTGTAATAAAAAATTAATCTTACAAAAAAGAAAGAAAAAAGAATATGGGACAAATATTTGGAATATTTATTATAAATTAGAAGACTAAGTTTATATTTAAGGTTATTTAAAAAAAGAGAGAGAGAGAGAGTTTATATTTAAGGTTAATATATTTTAAATAATTTTATTTTTTTTAATACAAACAAATTTAATAATTCAAAACATATATTTCATAAGACATCCAAGATGTCAATCCAACTATTTTCACTCTGGTTTCTAAAAGTTTCTTGTTCATTTTCATCATCTAAAAAATTTATGTAAAAATATTATGATAAAATTTATTTACAAAATATTTAGCGATGAAATTAAATTATATGAGAAATAAAAATAATCTTATTTTTTATTTTTTTCGTATTGATATAATTAAATAAAAGAACGATTAAAATAATATTGTTTAACACATAAATTTAAATATAAAGATGGTCTCTCTTTTTTAAGTATGATTAATTTTTTTAAAAATTAATAATTAAAATGGAACAAATCAAAGAGTACAAAAAAAAAAAAAAAAAAAAAAAAAAAAACTTGTTTATACATATATAAAATAATATTTAGAGATAAGATTCAAATACATAATTTCTTAATGAAATCATAAACAAGACTAGTTAAGCTCTATTCTTATTGCCCACAAATAAAAAAACTTTACCTATAATTTGATTTTTTTAAGTCAATTATAGGTTTTCTTTAAACCCCTTGAAAGGAAGGATATTTTGGGGTTTGAAAAAAAGAAAAAGGCAAATTAAAGATGGAACAAATGCATAAGTTAAGATGACCTATATGATGGCAACATTTATCTCTTAGTTTTTATCCTTTTTATTCATTCATAAAAAAAGCAATTTGTCTAAGCATGTCACTAGGGTCATGAGATGCCACTTTAATCTACTCAAAACATGTATTAAGTTCACAATTTTATATTAAGAGGTCATGAGTTCGAATCTCTCGCTTTTAATTATTGTAATTTAAATATATATATATATATATATATATATTTTATTTTAAATTTTCAGTCATGTTCATTTGCCTACCACATTTCAACATACATATAAACTTTTATTCATTAAAAATATAAATTACTTGTAGAACTAAAAAAAACATGTAGTAGAACTAAAAATAATTAGTTTCAAAAGCGTGTTTATTTGGAGTGATGTTATTGCATGATTTCACCCACAATCATCACCTATCTAATCTAACATCATTACTATCATATTTTTATGAACTTTAGTCGGGTAAATATGCATTCATCTCTGAATTTAATTTCGATTTAGATGATTTAATGATTGGATTTGATTAGAATTAAGATAATTCATGATTGGACTTGATTAAGATAAGTTTATTTATTTATTTATATTTTTTAAGTTTAGCAACGTATAAATAAGAAAAATTTAAACCGGAAACCCTGGATAAAAAATATATAATAAAATTTTAACTAATTGAACTATATATTTAGATGATGGTACCTTAGTTTTGAATGAAAAACTAATGATTTGGGTTAATGATTAAAGTGAGTAACAAAACTGTAAAAAAGTAAGTGTAATGATCAATTGACTAATCCAATATACATTTGGCTTAATACGAATTTAGATTATAGTAAGGCATGGCATGAAATTTCATGCACACTTCTGGCTTAATACGGATTTTATATGTATATTTCTTTGAATTTAAAATAATATAACACGTGACTCAATTCGAGTACATGTAAAATATTAAGTCATGTCATAATCTAAACTACTCTCCTTTTTTTAAAATTATATATAT
>JBBMEF010052079.1:0-12631 GCA_037832685.1 Sicyos baderoa
ATAGCATATATTTTTTCTTACTGGAATATATATATATATATATATATATATATATATATATATATATATTTAATCTATGATTTATTAAAAATAAATCAAAAATCGAAATAAAAAATTAACTTCCAAAAACTTGATTTTAAAACATTAATTGGTATTCACATATATTTTTAAGAAAAGATGGAAGGAATGATAAAACAAATTGAGTAAAAATAAAATAAAATAAAATGGTTATTATGATTTAAAATATTATGGGTTGGTTTAATAGTCAAATCACTATTTAGAGAAACCAAAAAATTATGCATTTAATGCACGATAATAACGGGAACTAAATTTTTTATAAGTGTTTTGTTAATGAAATATTATAGGATTAAATATATTTTTTATGAGAGTTGGATGCACATAAATGAACATAAACATTTATATATTAATAAAAATGGAATATTTAACTTTTTAGATTTAGAATATATGTTTTAACCAAATTGTACTCAATTGACACATGACAAAAAAACATTTCCTTTAAACATACAAGAGGAACTTTTTTTTTTTGAACAAAACAAGAGGAAGTTTAAACCTTTAATATTTTGATATAACATATATTGGTTAATTAATTTATGCTTAATTAAAAACTTATATAGATATTATTATACAGTCTATTATTTTGGCCATAAAAAAGTTTTTTTTTACAAACAAAAAAGTTGAATTAAACCATTAAATTTAAGAGATCCAATCTATATAATTTTGTATTTGGAAAAACAATGGTGATCACACACCTTCCATTATTATTATAATTATTTATTATCGTTATTATCATGCGAGCTCAACCATATATGATATATGTCAGTTCAACATCTTTTATTATCTCATGACTATGTAAGTGTAAGTTTGAATATCCATTCTTTAATTATAATTAAATTAAAAAAAATCAATATATACATAATAATATAAATTCAAACTTTTGAATTTTAATTGATGTAATATTTTAAACAATGAAACTATGTTTAAATGGTTTTTTATTTTAATATTTTTTTTTTTTTGAGAAAAAAGAATCTTTGAAAGCCTTTTCAAATCATAAAAGAAAAAGGGAAATCCTTTAAAATAACAATCAAATAAATGCATACCTTGTTTTTTTTTTTATATATATATATATATTAAAAAACCACCTTACTTTACTTGTATGAGGCGGTGAACATTTGTATCTTAAATTTCAAGCATCTCATACTTTTTTGCTTCATTTTGCCTCCACAAATCAGGGATCAAACAAAGGGAGTTTTTTTATTTTATTTTTATTTTTTATTTTTTTTATTTTTTTTAAATCAAAGGGAGAGTCAAACCCTTATTTTTACTCCTTCACATGTTAATAAAGAGAAATGGGACAATTAATTACAACATGAGAAATGGGACAATTAATTACAACATTATTGCAGTCTATTGTTATATTTATTATGCTTTGACATGTTCATTTCCACTTTCACTTTATTTGTCTTTAAATTTACATAAATTTAAGCTTCCATTTTTTAAGTCAATTTTTGTATGACATTAGCATAATTAAAATTTTAGGTTACTGATTCAATATCATATTTGGAAAGATAAAATAAGATTTTTTTTTAGAAGAGAAAAATAAGATTTAAATTTAATACTTAAGTAATGAAAGACAAGAACGTCTTAAGATATACTTTTATTGAAAGTTGGGTTTTAAAACATTTTGATTTACGAAAATTGTAATTTTGATTTTTTTGAGCAAATTAGGAAAGCTGTAATTAATAATATATTTTTACAAAATAATTATAAATATAGTTTTTTTTTTTTAAATATAGTTCAGTTTTAACATATTTGTATGTATAGTCATTATACTTATTATAAATATTTATTAATATAAAATTATTTATTATTAATAATACAGTACTATATTATCAATATTTATAATTATAGTTGTTAAATTTTTTAAGAATATGAATATTAATAATTATTTTCTAAATTTAACTATTCTAATAAATTTCTCTTTAATTTAATTAAGAATTAAAATCAAATAATTATGAAAATTAGTACATGATTAATGAAATTAAATTAATTAGATAACCCTCTTCTAAAAAAAAATTGAAAAAAAAAAGATAACCCATTTGGATTTTTTTGTTTTTTAAGTTTGAAAATTAAATTTATTTTCCTTTAATTTATTAACTATAATTTGATTTTTTATCTAAATTTTAAAAATAAAAATTATTTTGAAAACTAATTATATATCTATTTAATTTTTGAAATTTTAATTTATTTTAATAAAATATTTTATCGTCATTAAAAAGTATTTGAATCATAATAAAATTCTAAAATTAAAAATAAATTTTTAGAAACTATTTTTTGAATTTTAAAATTTTCATATAATGTTTAAAAAATAAGTAAAATCTAAATATATAGTAAATAAAATTGAGAGAGGTTGTTGTATGCTTAATTTTTATAAATAAAAAAATGGTTAGAAATGGAGATTTAGTTTTTAAAATATGGATTTTTGATAAATTTTAAATAAGGAATAGATTAAAAAAAATACAATAATTAACCAAACAAGAAAATTTGTTTGATTTATAAATTTAATTTTAGATTTAAAAAATGAAGTAAATGATTAAAGCTCCGTTTCATAACCATTTTGTTTTTTGTTTTTAATTTTTGGTTTTTGATTTTTTGTTTTAAAAAATAAAAAAGATATATGTTTGATAAATTATTTTAATTTTATGTTTCTAAAAACAAAAAATCAAAAAACATATTTCATAACTATTTTTTTTTTTCAAACATCACATTTTAATTTGATTATTTTAGTTTTCTATTATTTAGTTTTTATCTTTTCATACTTTTTTAAAAATAAAAATAAAAACTTTTTTTAAAGTTACTTTTTTACTTTTTAATTCTTTTAATATTTTGAAAATTTTAAAAACAAAAATAAATTTGGTTGTTAAACAAATTTGTTTTTTTTTTAAAAAAAAAAAAAAAAAAAAACTGAAAATAAAATGGTCATCAAACGAGGCCTAAAAGACCACAACTCATCGATTTACATTCTTAAGTATATTTTAAGATGATATACAAGTATAATATCATACTTTCAAACTTGTATAATCTAGAACTCAGGTGTATGGTAATTTAACATGAAATTAGTTTGAGTATGTTTAAAAAAAAAGAAAAGAAAAAAATGAAAGTTTGAGTATAAGTTTTTTGAACTAGGATTTGATACATCCATTCATGTAAGGTTAGAGAGGAACGTAGAAAAGAAAGAATTTGGAGAAATCTTATCCATGAAGATTATTTTTTCTTTCTTTTTTCCCTAATAATCCTCTTTCTTTTTTAGTCAAAAAGTAAAAAGAAGAGAGAATTCCTAAAAGAAATATAATTATAAAAATAATAATAATAACTTCCACCAAATACAAATCTCTCTCTTCTTCTCCTTTTAAAATTCAATCG
Organism: Sicyos baderoa; assembly: GCA_037832685.1. Classification (NCBI taxonomy): domain Eukaryota; kingdom Viridiplantae; phylum Streptophyta; class Magnoliopsida; order Cucurbitales; family Cucurbitaceae; genus Sicyos; species Sicyos baderoa. The sequence goes on from JBBMEF010052079.1 coordinate 3,442, forward strand.
AGAAATTTGAATTTGAAATCTTAAAAATAAAATTGAACCCTCTAAATAGGGAATGAAACTAAAAAAAAAAAAAAAAAAATTTAAATAGTATTATTTTGAAAAATATTTATGCTATTTAACATGAATAAAATTTCATATTAATTAATTTCTAAACTTTCATACCTAAAGACCTTTTACTACTATTTTCACGTGATTCCATTTAAAACTAACTCAATATTATTTGCCAACAAAACCAGTTGTTTAGTGGTGGTAGTGTATAATGGTTGAGAGGTCTTGAGTTTGAATCCTAACTCCAAATATTATTATCTCAAAAAAAAAAACTCACCATTATTTAAATAATATATTTTCCTTCCAAAAGTCGACAATAGTAAGAGAAATTATCACATCATTCTTCTAGCATAGTAGAGAAAAATATAAGAAACGCAAAACATGTTTTTTTTTTTTTTTGATATCCGTCAGCTTGCACGCACCTCATAGGAAATTAAACTCATCACTTTATACACTCCAAGATCCCCTTTAACCAACCGAACCACTCCATGATGAGATTTTTTATAGGGGTGATTTCGATTCGGTTTTTGTCAGTTTTATACAATCCGACAACCGAATCGATATCCTCGTTTTTCAAAAATCAATCCGATCCAATGTCCAATATAGCGGTAGAACCATTGGATCAGTTTTTAGTTGGTTCGGTTTTCCATAGACCGATCCAAGTCCAATAAATCGAAAGCATAACTTTATTGAATTTAGTAATTCATTCTATTGTAAAGAAAGAAACACTTTCATTTATTCCCATTTAATTTAGAGGGCAGTAGAAAGTAGGTTGATTAAGAGAAACTAGAGATATGAGAATAGTACTAAAAAAATATATGAAAACACAACACAAAATCTGGACAAAATAAAAAATCCAAAAATCATAAAAATGATATTCCCCAAGAACATAATCATAAAGAAACTAAAGATCTCATCCTTCATATTTATTTAATGTAGAAAATATGATTATTTATAAAGTAATTTATAAAATATATCAAAAAATATAAATTTTAAAGTCATATTAATTTATTTGAAACTAAACTTAATTAAAACTTTGAAGTTATATAAATTAAAAAAACAATTAATCATAAATTTAAATTAATAATAACTCAAATAGTATTTAGAAAAGATCAAAATAAAAAAATAAATAAATAACTCAAATGATATCTAAAAAAAAAGAGTTAAATATATAAAATGAATTATACACACCTTTAATGACTACAATCGTAGAATGATAGTGGACATAGTATATAATCAATTAGAATTAAATACATTGCCACTTGGCAATTTAACTAGCATGCATATAGCAGTTCTTTATTGTTTGACAACCACTAGATTAGTGCCAATATTGAAATTGGCTAGCATGCAGCTAACATTTGCCAACCATTTCAAAAAAAAAAAATTGAAATTTGATGAGTAACATTTAATATTTTCTTGAAAATATAAGAAAAAGAAATGGGAGAATGTAAATCTACAACCAAATTCAAATATTTGTCTTTTCTCAACCCTTATTCTTTGATAATTGTAGAATAGAGAGAAGAAGAAAGAGAGACTATAGAGAAGAGGGAGGAAGATATCTTACACATTCATGAGAAGTATGTAGTAATGATTTTAAAATAAAAATGTTAGTAGATTAGTTTATTTATTTATTATTTTTTTTTTAACTGGAAATTTGGAGTTTTGATACACTACATGTTTGAGGATATTCATACATGTGCCAAGATTTGGAAGACAATTAAAAGAAATTACAATAACACGAGTTCGAACTTAAGACGTCCAAGAAAGCATATCTTGTAAATCAGGTTAGAGCTCTAGGAAAGTGGTGTAGGCCGATGGGGCCTATGCCGACGGAAGAGAAATCCGTCAATGGAGGTGGTCTATGCTGTCGAAATAGCTCTCTGTCGGCATAGAAGAAAGCTATGTCGATGGAACATCCAAATTCTGTCAGCATATTTACAATATTTTTCTCCAAATAGAGGAAAGCTATGTTGAAAAATAAACGCGAACGAGTGTGACTATAACGTATGGAGTTGAAGCTTGCAACAGAGATCGTTAAAAATGAATAAAAATATGAAGATATAATTAACAATGACGGTTATATTCAATAGAAATGTTCATTTTTTTATCAGGATGATGCTTGTTTGGCGGAGAATAGGGAGTGAGTGGAGATAAAAAAAAAATGGATGCAAGCTAAATGAAAAGGTTGGAAATGCATTCTCTAATTCCATTTTCTCATTCCTTGTCCCATTTATATTTTTTACTCTTTTATTTTTAAAAAAATGTGTTTGGATGAGTGATTGTGGAATAATTTGTTGAGTAATTGTATTAATAATGTTTTGAGATTTTTATTATTATTATTTTTTTGTAGATGAGTTTATATTTTTTTTTTGATACGATAATATTGGGGACGGAGATTCGAACTTGTAACCTCATGGTTACTAGGTCGTACAAGATGACGGTAGAGGTATGTTATCTTTAGCTAGATGAGTTTATATTAATACATCGGTTGGATGTAATTTTTTTTTTTTTGTAGAATGGTTGTATTAATAGTTTGTTTGGTTGAGTTGTTTATTGAAAGATGGCAAACACTAGGTAGTTTTAGTGTAACTTTTTGTGAAGTAGTTCCAGAGGTGTTTGTTATTATTGAATAATAGGACATTTATGAGTTGCTTTTTAATTTAAAATAATGTCCTTTTTATTTATTTATTATTTTAAATATCCAATTATTTTTTATGCGAGACTTTCTTTGATAATATCATCCCTCTATTTTTCTTTTTAATTTTTATTTTTAATTTTGTTTAGAACACTTTTTGTACCAACATTATTTTATATTTCAAAAAATCACATAAAAATCTTACAAATTAAATAATCTGAATATAAAATAAAAACTAAACATTTTTGAAAATGTGATATACCATTGGATGAAAATAATTTTTAATTAATTATTTAAAAATTAATAATATTAAGTAGATGCAAAAAAGATGAATACAATTTTTTTTAAAATAAAAAGAATTGATTAATTTTAAATGACGAAATATATTTTTCAAATATGGTATTATAATTAATTAGTTAAAAATTAATAATATTAAAAGATGAACAATAATTAAAAAATTAAAAAAAAAAGAATTATGATACTACCATTAATTTTAAATTACGAAACATGTTTTGAAAAAATTATATGAAGGAAACCTGTCTCCTTAATGATAAGGACCTAATCCTCCTATGAGAATAAGATCAACTTTCAATTGATTAATTGAAAATTATAATAAAAATAATATTATAAAATAAAAGCAGAAAAATGTTGTAAAAATATTAAATATTGAAATAATAATAATAATAATAATAATACGAAGTAAAAATAATTGATTGTGGGCACATGGAAATTGCACCATGTGACACACTAATAGCTCAAAAAGCTCAAAAAGCTCTTTATTAAAAAAATAAAAGAAAAAAAGTGATTCAATAGCTTATTTCTAGCTAGCATTCACTCAATTCAAACTGCTTGTTATATATACATACAAATTTATTAATATTTAAAAATAAAAAAATTAATAAATATTTTTTTATGACTATTTGATCCAAAGTGGATTGAAATAATTTTTTTAAATTTTTTTTTGGTAAAATATGAGATTATAGAAAAAAGAAGAAATAAATAAAGAGTATTTCTTGGAGGAACTGATCCCAAATTCTCCACAATGAATTTACGCCTCAAACCTCACAAAATTTAGTAAAGAATTTTGTGGTTAAAATGAATGATGTGGATATGAATAGTTCTAAAATCAAATATCAATTCTTGGAATCGTTTGTGGTTAAAATGAATAGTGTGGATATGAATAGTTTTAAAATCAAATATCAATTCTTGGAATCGAATTTGTAATCTTGAACTAAATTATTACCAAGTAACCACCATCACTTTTAGCTACAAATTACTAGTTTTTAGGTAAATTAAAAAAAAAAATGATGTTATATATTGGACCATAGGTTTCGTTCTTATATCGGTTCTCGTTCAGATCAAAAGGCCCAATTCAACAATGCAACACTTTTGGGCTTCACTTGTAACTCTCTCTCTTACAATTTCCCCTTTAAAAATGCAATTCTCTCTGTTTAAGATTCTTTTTTTCTTAGAAACTCAATTTAAGATATTAGTAATAAAAAAAAAAATGAATATCATTGTTTGGGTTGATAGAAGATTTTTATTTTATTTAAAAAAAATAAAAAAAATGATTAATCAATTATATTATGTCAAATAAAATGCTGTAAAAAAATTGCATTAAAAAAATATAAGTCCCTCCTAAATTTATTTAGGAAATTAATAGATGGAAGGATTTCCAAGAAAATAAAAGAGTGAAGCATTTCCGTTAAAAATATATTCAATGAATTTTGTAGGAAAATAATAATAAATGTCTAAAATTAGAAATTATCGTGAAAGATTGTTTAGTCGATTTTTTACTTTAAATTTTTGTCTAAATCAAAATTAGGTGAAGGGAGATAATATTCACATGTGTCCCTATTTTACATTTTTTAATATTAAAAAAATATAACAAAATAAAAAACCCCTATTGTCAAGGGCCCCTCTTAATTTAAGGAATAAAAAAGAAAAAACATATATGAGAACTCTCCCATTGATTTAAGAGATATATTTAACTATCAATATTTTATTTTTATTATTTTTAATTTTTTTTTTTTGCAATTTTATACCGTAAATATCTACTCCCATCAATTATTTGAATCAAATAATTTATATCTATATCCTTTAACACTCAATCTTGACCATTGATTTTTTTTTAATCCTTTTATTCATTTTCAGCATTGTATCTCACACTTTTCACATTCTTCCGTCGTAGATAGATCTCACCCCACTTCCACTCCCACTTTCAATAGTGATTTTTTTTTTGTAGATTGAGAAGACAATTGTGCACCCAAGGTATTTCACGAGTCTTTGTTGGATCTCACTTTCATGGATCCAAGATATTCACAAGGTTTTGTTTGTTTTTCTTTGATTCTTTACTTTTAATGGAGTTTGAGACGATGCGAATGTATATTCTAACGACAACACAATATGTGTTCACATCGTCCATGGATCCAACAATGTCTCAACTGTTATCCATCATCATTGCATGTCTCGAATTGGACGGAAGTTCGAGTGTCTAGACTTTCTCTTTACAAATACGGGAATGACAAAGTGAAGGGCATACTGATAACAGAAGATAGATACGTGGAATGGATGTTCAATGGAGTTGCAAACGGTGTGTGCACGACTTATGCATTCTGGCTGAAATCACGACAGTATGTATATAGTACACATGATATATAACCTGGACACAAGAGATGCAAAAAAGAGGGAACAATACATGTACATAAACCTACATAGTAGCACACACCTACATCACCAAAGAGATAGAGACGTGTAGTGGATGTTCAGTGGATTTTCAAACAGTGTGTATATTGACTGATGTGTTCTAGATGAAATCATGATAGTATGTATTGGTATACATGAGTATATAATCAGGAACATGAGATGGAATAAAAAAAAAAGGAAACAATACACATAAATAAACCTAGTCGATCGCACAAACATGTTAGTTATTTTGCGCATCTATAACCAGTATGCAATGGACAATTCAATATGGTAGCAGGTGAGTTAGTATGTTCAATTTTTTTAATCTTAATTTTAGTGATTATCACGTTTTCATATCATCAATATTACTATCATTAAATTTTAGAAAATAACAGGAATGATTTTTTTGCTATATTTGAAAATATTATTTAAACTTTTCATGATTTTGGTCAAAAGATTTTATTTTAAATATGAAGATATTTTTTCATTTGTGTAAGACACGCCACACTACTAAAACACACATATAACATATACCACACTAGATGGTACCACTTACAACACACTACACTACCAAAGTGGAATTCTCACTATGCATTAATGCCCAAGATGATGTTATATTTATGGTATTATGATTAGAATCAATTATGAAATCCTGAGGTTGTAAAACACGTATCAGCCTACACACGGGGATGGTCATCCTAGTTTATAAAGTTTGCAGGAAAGATAGTTGGTGAATCTTACAATACATTAATGATAGAGCGGAGCGAACTCGTAAACACTAGTGCCAGTACCAGTTCCTCTACATGTCGCTCTAAGGAAAACCACCCTGACCCTTTCCACTTAGAGCAAACCGTAATACAAATACCTTGAAACTGTGGTTATTAAAACCCGTATATCTATATGTGTTCACTCTTAATTATACCTTGTAACTGTTGTTACTAAATCTTGTGTATCTAGCGGTGTTCACTATTAATTATACGCTCCAACGCATCTTTTCATTACTTGAATGACCCACCCCTAATTAGTCATCGTACTAGTCACGACAGGACACCTCTTAGGCGTCCTACAACTAACTTCAACCTCGCAAGTCGAGCTCGACTTTCCACTTTTCCAATTACCATAAAAAATATGATGTACATAAACGACACAACTGTTCCATTAAAAAAAAACCATACACCCTAACTCCACTAAATAAAGGCTCATAACACCAATCCTCCATCAATTCACACTTCACATCACTTTTACGCTGGAGTGAAACTTTGGGTACTTATAATGTACTATTAATATATTTGTGCATATCAACCGCAAACACACTAAATATTATCACCATCACTAGATATAATTCTCCTCACACTAATCTCACGCTTAAGCATATTATCCACTAAGTTACATGAATGAGCCATACTAAATTAACTGTATGAACCCAAACATAAATAACTCTCAAGGTATTATAATAAATTGGTAAGAGTTTAAAGACCTTTATTTCTATCCACTTTATCTATGAGTAAATGAATCACACTTCATTATTCAATACAAAAAATCACATATCTGTACTCAACTATGCTCTAACTTATAATCCACCACTAAAAGATACATCAACTCACACCATAAACAATAGTGTGTAGCTCAAGTGTACTATATTATTTTCAACCAACAAAAATCACTACACTTTAAAATGAGTAAAAACCGTTAGCAATTCATATTATACTCTCGAATGAGTGAAACACAAAAACCATCCAAATAAAATTAAATTTTAAATTCAAATTTTAAAAATTTAAATATGAAAATAAAATAAATCTCAGTAGAAAATGTATTTTAATCACATATAAAATATATCTTTGTAAAGATTGAAGTAATAATTAATAGATTTCGAAAGAATTAGTGACATGTTGATTTTATTGTTTAAATGTAATCTAATTCAATGCCATGAAAAATTAGTATTTGGTTCATTGTTTAAAAACAATAGAGAAAATTGCACAAACCACCCTAAATTATGAGATTTGTAACAATTACAACCCTAAACTTTCAATTTGATCAATTACCTCCCTTGAAGTACAATAAGTGTTGCAATTTACCCCCTCAAGCTTAATTTAGATGGTCAAAGTTGTCATTTAGATAAAAAAATGGTATTCTTCAACCTCTTACCTCCTAAATTCACAAACACCACTTCCTTCCTATAGCATCATTCAAGCTTTCAATTTGATCAATTACCACCCTTAAAGTACATATGTGTCCATTTCTTTAAGTACTCTTGTAATGATTCTTTTTCACTTGTATCAGATGATTTTATGTTTGTATGGAGTGCTGAATCAATTTGATTGATTCTGGTTGCTTTTATAAATTTTATTGTTTCTATAAACATCCTTCAAGTTCATGTCCTTTATTTTTTTTGCACTATAGTCTTAACCTGGTGAAATCGATTGTTTGGATTGTCATATTGGAAACCCTTCAGACCACCTGCTTGATAACCAACTTCTCTTGAGTTTTTCAAGTGAAGTGTCTGTTTGATTGGAGTCCATTTGAGTTTGATTGGCAAATGGACCCTTTCTGATATTCTTTACTTTTTTTTTTATTATTAAAATTGTATATATTATTTTTTAGTTTTGTTACTACTGATTCAGTAAAATATAAAAATGTTTTGTTATGTTTATTGGTTGTACATAAACTCTACAGGAAGGAAAAATAAAGCGTGAAATATTTTTCCCCAATTCTCTCTTGTAAAATGATATCAGATGACTAATTTCTCTCTCTAGGGCTTTTTCTTCCCGCGTCATTTCTTCTCTCCTTCGCAGATTCTTCTCTTCTACTCCTTTTTCCTTGATTTCTCTGCAACCTTGTCCATGGCGACTGATTCTTCTGCCACAACGACCCCATCTGTTTCGGCTGAACCTCTACCAGCCATTGTTACTCTTCCGCCTATTGCAATTTCTGATTCTCAAAGCAATACGTATTTCTTGACGCATCACGACACCTTTAACCTAGTAATCGTATATGAACCCTTGACTGATGAGAACTACGTAACATGGAGTCGCTCTATGCGTCTCGCTCTTTCAATTCGAAACAAATTAGGTTTTGTCGATGGATCGATTCGTCAACCAGAGGATGGATCTTTGCTCAATTTGTGGACTCGGAACAACAATATTGTAGTTTCGTGGATTCTGAATTCGGTATCCAAGAACATTTCATCTAGTATTTTGTTTACCGAATCTGCTAGAGAAATTTGGCTTCATCTACAAGATTCATTTCAGAAGAAGAACGATCCTCGAATTTTCAAGTTGAAGCGAGATCTAGCCACTGTTATGCAAGGTTCAGACACAATTTCAGTTTTCTTTTCGAAACTAAAGAGCGTCTGGGATGAATACGTCACCTATTGGCCTTGTTGTTCTTATGGACTCTATAATTGTGGAGGTCACAAAGCCATTGCCACTTTTCTTCCACATGAATACTTAATGTACTTCCTTATGGGACTGAATGACACTTTTGGTCCGGCACGATGGCAGATCCTTCTAATGGATCCACTTCCCTCAATTACCAAAGCCTTCTCTCTAATTTCTCAAGAGGAGCAACAACGCTCCCTCCTTCTACTTCCCACCCCTACCATTTCTTTGGGTACTGTTCAAGCTTCAACGAAACCTTCTGGTAATCAAGCAACAACTCGAGGTTGTCGTGATCGATTTTGTTCTCACTGCAACATTTCTGGTCATACAGTGGACCGTTGTTACAAAATTCACGATTACTGATACGCTTGATGCTGCACTTTAAATGTATGTAAATCGATGTGATGTGCTCAGCATTCAACAGACAACATGCAAGTATACATGG
>JBBMEF010052108.1:0-12628 GCA_037832685.1 Sicyos baderoa
TTGTAGGAAATTTGAGAGAAAATAGGCTTAAATTTGAAAAACCAAAAACAAGAAATCAAATGGTTATCAAACGGGGTCTTAATGATCGAGAAGAATAATCTATTTATCTTATAAATGATTGTAAGACTCTCTATTTTTTCAACGTGGAACGATAATGAAACCCTAATAATAAATTTTTTAAAGTCAAGTCAATATCTCCTAAAATTAGTCGAGATATACATAAACTAATCAAGACATTTATGATATCGAGAAGGAAAAAAAAAAAAAAAAAAAAAAAAAAAAAAAAAACTTACAAGAACACTAAGTCCAGTAACATTGATGAAGGGTATAGCAATGGAAACTCCAGAAAGCAAGAGCTCATCTCCAAGATGTCCCACCATCATCAATGCAACAACTTGCATTGCATATTGTAAAATTGTTGTGGCAGCCATTGGAGCTGCCATGAAGCTCACTTTCTTCAGCTCTTTTCTATAAACCAGCCAATTTTCTCTCATTTTTCTCTCCAAACAAACACAATTTTCTCTTACTCCACTTTTAATTTCTTCATTTTCCCATCAACCAAACACTACTTAAAACTCTTCCCCTCTCTCTCTCTCTCTGATATTAATTGCCTATGATGTGAATTGTGAAGAGGAAAGGACTTGGATTTTATCTAAATTGGAATCTGACTCAAAAGCATTATATTTTAGCCACAGCCTTTATGAGTCATCCTCCACAGCCAGAATAAAACATGTTTCATTATGGCAAATTAAAGTAAAGGGATCAAAGTTATAATTATAGAGTAAGATAAGAGAATACAAATCAAATAAAACCTAGCTTATAATAAAAAGCACCTTAGGCTCAGAATTTAGAAAGATTCACAGCACCTATTACATATCTTTTTGCAGAAGAAGCATAAAATTAAATAGATCATACCACAAACACGAGCGGCGGTTCTTCTGTACCTCATACTTAGGGGTACAACAACTCTCAAATAATTATATAAGAGTCAAATATCAATTTTCAGATTCGCACATGTGACCGTAGAATTAAAAATGAATTAACATCAATCAAATCTAATTGTTTAATAAAAATGTTAGGATCTTATTGTTATCCTAACATTAAAAAAGTGCACAGTCCAACAAGTATTTAAAAACGATATGAATTATTCTCCTCATTGTCAATTGCTTTTGAGATAGATGTTCACACTGTTTAATATGGTATGAGAGTCCGTTAATTCTAAACGGGATTCGGTCTAATAAAAAATTAAAATTAGATCTCATTCAAGATTAATAGGTGAACTACTCTTCAATTATAGATGTTCACATTGAACACACTCTCTCATAATAAATGATGTATCGACTCTTCGAGGGTTCGAACCCGGTGTTGAACTGATTTATAACCAATCAATGAAACTAGTACGTATCCTTTCGGTATAGAAATGTGCTTTTTAAGAAAAGGAAAAAGAAGAAAAAAGAATTCGGGCCAATAATAATAGTCTCAAAACAAAACCAAATAACTTTTGGTAAAGGTTAAAGCAAAAAACGTCTTTTGAACCGAAAAGGTTAGTGGCGTAATGGTTTCGTTGCTTGGTTGTAAACTAGTTTAACACCAGTCATGGGTTCGTACCCTTTTGAAAAAAGAGCCATTAATCTCTCGATTATTTTTTTTTTGAGAAGAATTAATTTCTCGATTTTTACTTTCTATGTATTATACATACTAATTATAAATATTATTTTGGTCGATCATTCTTTTAGTACGGATTGAAAAAGAAAAACAAATATCAATTCACGAAATTAAACAATATATATCCACCTTATCAATATCTAGATTTTCAATGAAATGAAGAAACATAAAACAAAAGAAGTAATAATTTAACATATTTAAATAATCTCATAGCAATAAAATATAGAAAATGATGTCACTATGGTACAATGCCAAGGTCATCAACATTGAGGGATGCACCATTATCTGCACTTGTAATCTTCAAAATAATTGAAGTTGCCTTCAAAGCCCTAACAAAATTAAGCAAATAAATAATCAAAATATATTCTCTTTTTTAAACTTGAATGCTTAAAAATCAGAGCTAGAAACTTGTCTAAAATTTAACCATAAAATCATCAAATATGTAACCAACAACACACAAAATTAAATATAAACATGATAATGACTGCTTAAATTTATCCACATAATCTAATTCTCACATTAAAAACTAATTTAATTGTCAATTTGTTCGGGCAATTGCCCGATTAAGGTTAAATTTTACTTTTTTCTTAACAGAAAATAAAATTGTTCATTGTTTTACTTAGCTTTTTCCTATTGTTACATGTGTATTATTTATATAATAATTAATTTTCGACGAGTTATTTTGAAAGTTAAATAAAAATATTGGATGAGACATTTTTCCAACAAACAAAAAAAAAAGAGGAGGAAATGAGAGATATATATCGGGAGCTAAGCAAGGACAGAGATGGAATTATATTCTCCCTCCCCATTTCTCTCGTTTATTTTAAATTTTATTTCATTTTTCAATATTTATTTATTCATTTAAAATTTTTATCATCAATAATTTAATAGGTTTGAGTTATGTGTTTTTTTTTTGTTGAGAAATTATGTGTATTAGTATATTTAGATAACTTGATATGAAATAATATTATTTGTTTCTATTTGAATATTTAAGAATTTTATGTTCCCATAGCCAAATTTTATTTTGTTTTAAAAAAAAAAAAATATGTATAACTACTTTTGTAATAATAATTAACTATTGAAATGAAAAATATTATAAAGAGTTAATCAGTTGAAAATCTTATCTAAATAATTATATGATAAAAATAAGATTATAATTTCGGGTAGAAAATTCGATTTATAATTTTTTTTAGTAAAAGTAGATAAAGTCTTTTGATCCCAAACAAAATTTAATAGGAAATTTTGCAAGAGCCGGATTAAAATGGAATGGATATCATCCTGTAAACATCTCTACTAAACATTCACTGGTATCAAAATATATGACGATGGACATACCAGTCTTCGGGAGATTGATATTCAGAAGCTAAATTATGACCGATACGAGTAGCAAGAATCTCTGTATTAATAACACCAGGATCTAAGGCCACAACTGCCATTCCATTTGGGACCTCTTTTGCTATTGATTTGGTTAGCCCTTCAATTGCCCACTTTGAGCTACTATATGGTGAAGCCTGTTTCATTTAATATTTAAGATATGATAAATTTATTAGTAGAAGATAAATGTATTAGTCAAACATAAACAAATAAATATTAAGAAGTTAGAGGTTAAAAAAAAATCCATATTTATCAAAATTTTAAAAAATATTTAAATATCACAAAAACTAATTTCAATCACATTACATTGCTATAACAAATTTCCTTTATAAAAAATGCTTATTAAAAATATGTAAAAATTTAGGTACCTTAGGAACACCTGTTTTTCCATGAATGGAAGTCATATTAATAATGAGACCTTGATTTTTAGACATCAAAAGAGGAATAAAATGACGTATCACGTTTGCTGTTCCTTTTACATTGATGTCAATCACATCATCAAACTCCTCAGCGGGGATTTCCCAAATATTCCCATTCTCACTAATTATAGCTGCATTATTTACTGTAATAATAAAACAAAATGTTTAATTAGTCTAATTTCAGAAGAACATAAAATTCAGGTTCAAATAAGGTTACCTATCTCATAATTGAGGAGCATTTCTGCTCTCATTTGATTGGTTCTTGATTAAGTATACCCGTTATTGATTTTTCAAAAAAAAAAAAAAAAAACTCATTTAATGAATAAAATGAATTAATTATTTACATATCATTTTTCTTGGTATACTTGTGATTGTTAAGATGAGCTTAGGATTATTTTGATTATGATACATAATATCTTATTCTATAATAGTTTAATGTTATAAAAATTATATAAAAATTTGATTTAAAATAGGTAATCTCCATGGATAAGTGTACACTATTCTCAAATAATTGAAAACCAAATATCGATTTTAGGGATCAGAATCGTGAGCATAGTGTTAAACTAGATTTCCACTATACAATGTAATCACCATGTTACCGACTCTTTCGGTATAATTTTTTGGTTTCTTATTACCTATTTAACCACTAAATTATCTAATGATAGTCATATTACTTCAAATATTTAATTTCAATTATTATACTCTCAATAAATTTTAAAAATAGGTTTACACTAAAGTTACAAAAAATGGACTTATAAAATTCAAATCTATAAACTTAAAATATCCAAATTTAATTTGCTTACTTAAAACTTTATTTTAATTAATATAACTCATTTCTTTAATAAGTTTATAGTATATAAAGTAAAATTATATTTTAACTCATATATATATATAGAGGACATACCAATGATATGAGGAGCACCTATTTTGTTCATGACAGTACATGCCATCTCTTTTACACTATCATTCGACCTCTACAAAAGCACAAATAAATAATAAATTAAAAAATAGTATATTATATATATATATTTGCAAAACAATCCTTAGAAGAATATGAAATTACAAACCACATCAATGTTGAAAAGCAAATGGGGGTTGAAGGAATTAACATTTGAGAGCTCTTGTCGAAGCAAATCCAATTGGTTTTGGTTGCGAGCACACAGCCAATAATTGTGTGCCCACGTTTTGCCAATTCCAATGCCAAGGCTCGTCCTAACCCCTTGCTCACACCTGTTACTAACACAATCTTTGGCAAATGTGCTACTTCTTCATCTCCAATCTTTTCTTCCATCTAAACATTGTTTCGTATTAGATAGTATGAAATTTGTAAGTAATCTCGATATAGAGGTTAATATAACGTGTAACTTAGATCTTAAATATTTTTTTTTGAAATTAGGGTAACCACGCTCGTCCCTAGGTCAAGTACCGAAAATATCGAAGGAGTAATCTTACAGGTGAATCTCAAATCTAGGACCTTGAAGAGAGCATATCTTCAAAACCCAAATCTTTAACCACTCTGTCACCTATTGAGGATATCATAAACATGTTCTTTAAGATGATGGTTTACTAATTTCGAATCAGATCTTAATTTTATTTTTATTAAATTGAATATCACTTCTAGATTTATTGGACTTTAATGTTATACTTAATAGTTTGAAACTCGAAATTGTCTAATTTCATTTTTAAATGGTTTATAATTATGAGAAAAGTGTCTACTTTTCTAAGAAAAGTTAGAAAGATTACAAGGAAAAACTATCTATATATATAGATGATATATTGTTACTTTCTTGAAATCCAAGACTATAATAATACTTTGAATTCACGAATCATAGATTGAATCTTAACTTTATTTTTAATGAATGGGGTATATTCTAAAAATCAATTAATAATGAAAAAAGTAACTTTCTTACCTGTCCTTCAAAATGAGGCATCATTTTTATTGGAATTTCATCTATGTATGATACCAATATAAATTAAATAGTAAAAAATTTCATCTCAAAATTAATTAATTAGAGGAGTGTCCAATCTAAAATCACAATAACCTTCCAACCGGTGACATTTTCATGAAAGATTTTCAAGACAATATCTACCTTAAAGTTGGTTTAATTAAATATAAGAGAACCCTAATGCCATTGTGTCCTGAAAATTGCTAACCCTTTTTTTTTTAATAAAAAAACGGCTGTAGACAGACAGAACTAAATTATAAGAAACCCTGTTCAAAATTTCAACAACAACAACAAAAAAAAAAAAAAAAAAAAAAAAAAAAAAAAGAAGAAGAAGAAAAGAAAAGAAAAGGTTGATATCTTACTGGTTTGTAATCGAAATGCCCTGAAATTGTAAGTCTGAAGTTCGTCGATCAATGAATATTTAGATCCAATACTGAAAGGGAATTAAGATCCAAATTTGAGTGAGTGTTGCTGAAAAACTTAAATATCTACAAATATTATATTTAAAATCCATTATCAATTGAGTAGATATTAATAATTTAGGATTAATAAAATAACCGTCTCACAAATGGCTGCGCTGGATTATACTAATCATCGAATGGGATATTTAAAATAATGAATGATGAAATTGCAATCAATAATGCATTCATTTCTACCAAACTTGATTTACAACAATGTTATATATCTATCACAATTTTGGTTGGGATATAAATTATTTTGGAAGATCGATTACAATCGAAATATTATATGTATTTATAAGATAAGTAGACTAATCATTTCATTATTATTATTATTATTTTGAATATATTCATTTCATTATCAATTAGTTTAGAAACTAAATGATTATTCTCCCTATATATGCATTAAAGCCTCCAAAAAAAATCATTTAAAGGAGCGGATTAGAATCTCACCATTATACTATATTTTGAGAATTCTTTAAATATTTATAAGATGGGTAAACTATTTTTTTTTATTATTATTTGATTTTTAGAGAAATAACCAGGCTATCTAATATTATATAATAAAATTGTTACAAAATTCAAAATTTGATGAAAAGATATGATCACGTGTGTGATTTTTTTTTTTTTTTTTTTTTTTGAATATTTGTGACAGCTTGCAAAATCAAATAAATTGGGAAGGACGCTTGAACAAAATTTGATGCGATTTATAGCAGAAGTTGTCCGGACCATTTATGCTATAAATAATGTTGAAATATGTATATGGATCACTATTATATATAAAAAATATACAGCAAAATCAAAAAATTCAGAGATCCGACTCAATAAAAATCAAATTCAAATCTAGTTTGGAATTGAAGTGAGTTGTCACAAGAATTTTTTTCTTTTTTTTAGACCTAGGGGATTTTTTATGTATAATAAAAATTGGCTAAAAATTTGCATTTATACCACAAAACTGAAATAATTGCACACATATCAAAATTTTGAATGATTGAACTCAATCGAACTTGATCAGTAGAGTTCAATCACTAGTTATTGAGTTCGATTGAGTTCAATCCCGAATTTTGGTATAAACGAATTTTTGATAAAATTGTGCTAAAATTTTAATAGAGCTCTAAAGTTAGTATACATAACAAATTTCCTAATTATTAGGCATGTTTACTATATTTTTTTAACAGCTTGAGGACACGTGTTTAATGATCCCACAAGCAAATAAATCTCAAGATTTTTTTTTTTTTTTTTTTTGAGAAACTCACGGAAAATATTTCTATTAAGAGGCAGATTAATTAAAAAGTATAAAAAATAGGATAAATAATTTAATAAATATTACATTATAATAGAAAATGTACTTTGCAATCCCCTGATTCAATAACAAATAAGTAGTAACATAACACAAAGAAGTAGTAACTTAACATATGGTTTATGATATAATTATCTCTTAACAATAAACTATATATAATTAAAAACTGATATTATCACTATGGTATAATGCCAAGGTCATCAACGGTCATGGTTGCACCATTATCTGCACTTGTAATATTCAGAATAATTGAAGCTGCATTCAAAGCCCTAACACAAATTAAGCAAACCAAATATTCAAAATATAACCATTGAATCACCAAATATGCAACTAACAATGCACATATTAATATATCCATAAAAAAATGTCTGCTAAAACTCATCCATAAAATTTAGTTAAATCACATTAAAATTTAGAAAATAATTACAAATATGATTACTTTTTTAAAAAAAATAACTACTATAATTATTGATATTAATAAATATGATTACATACTTTCTTATAATACTATATTTATAATATATAATATTATATAATGAGTATTTATAACGCATTAATGAGTATGGATTCAAATATTTTTAAATTTATATACATTTATAATTATTTTGTGAGAAAAACTCGTTCAATTAAAAAATTTCTAAAATTGAATTTAATAGAAAATAAATTTAACCAGTATGTTTAAATCATAATAAGTTATCTATAATGCTTATCTATTTAGGGTTAAATTTCATACGAATTATCTTGACAAAAAAATACTTAGTAAAATCATTTGATTGTCCTTATTATAAGTAATTGAAATGTGCATAAGTTGATTTCAACCGTCACGGAAATTTTAAATCATGATTATGATCATACCAGTCTTGGGGAGATTGATATTGAGAAGCTGCATTGCCAAGGTGGGAAGCAAGCATGGGTGTATTAATAACACCAGGATCTAATGCCACAACTGTCAGTCCATTTGGAACTTCTTTTGCTATGGATTTGCTTAGTCCTTCAATTGCCCACTTTGAGCAACTATATGCTGAAACCTATATAATTTAATTTATTCACTCAAATCATTATTATTTTTTAAAATATGTCAAAGTAAAAGGAAAAAATTATATAAGAAGCATTCCAACCACGGGTGAAATAAAAAAAAAATTAATAAAAAAAAAACATATTGAACCAAATCGATCAATCGATAGGTTCGATTTTTAAAAACGAGGTTAGAACAACCAGTTTGATATTTTCAAAAAACTAAAAAACTAAAAATCATAACTATTGCATTCTTTATGACAAATATTGTTTTTGGCTTAAAAAAAATACAAAAATCAAATAGAAAATAGAACAAACAATTGAGAAAAAAATCCAATTCTCATTAAAACCAAAATAAAATTAAACCTAATCAAATAAAATTAAACCAACCATATACTCCTTTAATGGACATCAGTCATCTATATAATTGAAAATCCAAAAATATTAGTTCGGTTATCGGTTTGAAACAAAATCAACAAAGCAAACCGAAATCACATTTACCAAACGCCATTTATCATAAGTTTCATTGCTATAACATTGCACCATACACATTATTTATCATAGCTTTTATTTCAAATAATCTGCACCTCAAATACTATATTTCATAATCTTTGTGATAACAAAATGTCCAAATATCATTTAAAATAATTCAATGATAATGGAAGGTTTAAATAACCTAGCAATATGGGAAAATATTACGTACCTTAGGAACACCAATTCTTCCATAAATGGAAGACATGTTAATAATGAGAGCTTGATTTTTAGGAATCAGAAGGGGAATAAAGTGACGTAGCACATTTGCGGTTCCTTTTATATTTATGTCAATCACATCATCGAACTCTTCCTTACGAATCTCCCAAAATTTGCCATTCTCATTAATTATAGCTGCATTATTTACTGTAACAAAATAATGTTTGCTTAGTTTTATTTAGGATAAAAAGGCATAGAATTCAATATTATTTGAGATTTATTTTGTTTTGGTTCATGTAATTGATTTTTATACAACTTAAAATCAGTGCATATGATAAATTTATGGAAATTGCTTCACATACCAATGATATCAGGAGCACCTATTTTATCCATCACATTGCATGCCATCTCTTTCACACTGTCATTTGACCTCTGCCAAACCACAAATTAAAAAATAAAATATAATAATATACGAGAATATTTTAGATCTAGTTTTCATTTGATTCCTATATTACAAAATTAAACATTTTTTCTTTTAATACACATTTATAGTCAATATAATAACCAAATCGTTAAATATATAAAGTTAGGTTGACTAAAATGATCATTAGAATAATTTTAAATTTTAATATATATAATAATTATTTTAGTTTTTTTAAGTGAATTTAATTTTTAAAAGTAAACTAAAAAACACACAATCATTAAAAGTGATTATTATATAAAAATGTCATAGTAAAAGTATTCAATTTTAAAATGTATGAACCAAATTGAAACTTAGACCTCAATCCCGAAGACTAAAAAAGTAATTTTCTCTAATATATATTTGCGAAGCAGTCCTTGAAAAAATTGAAAATTACAAACCACATCCACATTGAGAAGCAAATGGTTGTGCAAGGAATTAATGTTTGAGAGCTGAGTTTGAAGCAAATCCAATTGGATTTGGTTGCGAGAGCAGCCAATAATTGTATGGCCACGTGTCGCCAATTCCAAGGCCAAGGCTCTGCCCAACCCTTTGCTGACACCTGTTATTAAAACTATCTTTTTGGGATCTGATTTTTCTTCACCTCCAATCTCTTTCTCCATCTAACCATTTTTCATTAAACACATTTTCAACAACAATATATAATGTTAAGTTTATTTAAATAAACGAAGAAGAAAAAGTGATTATAAGAAGAATAAATGGTGATTATGATAAAAAAAAAAAAAATGAATATAAAAGATGGTAATATGACTAGTGGTTCAAATATAGGTAGGAAGATTATCCCGCATAACCTTACAATATTGGGATGTCAAGAAAATTTGTAGGAAATTAATTCTTAAATAGGTGAGCACTACAGATTGTATCTATCACCTTAAGCACCTCAAGATCTTCTTTGACCAATTGAGCCACTCCATAATTTTTATCATTTTTTTTTTTGAAAACTGAGAAATTGGAACTTCGCTTCCCAATACCTGGGGCACTACTAACCTATTCTTAAGTTGTAACACCGGAATACTTCGAAGGATATTCTTGTTTAAATGTTTTCCAGCGTCTTGAACAACTTGATGATTCTTATCATAGTTATTCTCAATCATTCTTCTCCTAACATCTTCCCGGCTAAACCATATGGTAGTTAAAACAATACTTTAAACTCGTTTAATAATGTTTGTGTTTTCTATCTCTCATTTTTTTTTAAGAAACAAATACATAATGTTACCTGAATTTACTATTACTAAGCTTTTACTCAAGATGCTAAGTTTTATGAAAAAGAGCTTAAAGTGTTGGATATAAATGTGTAACACACCAAGCCAAAAGAAACCGAGCTCGAAACCTCTCACTCTCAAATGTTGTTGAAGTACAAAACCCAAAGGATAGTGATATTAAAAACCATAAACAAAATCAAGTTAAGGAGATTATGGAACAGAGCAAATTTTCTAGAGATTCATGAGGATGAGAACTACGACTAAAGCAGTTTGAAATGTTTAGAGATAATCCAAAACACTAATAAAGTTTAAAAACATTAAGGAATTAAATTAATGCACTGAAAATAGAAAAGAAATTGGTACCTTGCTGATTTGTGATCAAAATGGCAGATCTCAAGTGTGGGTGATGATGATGATACCCCTAAAGAGATATAAGGTCCAAATTCTAAGTGGGTCCCACTAAAAAAAGGTGAAGGTGAATTATTGATACCAAATTTAATTTGAAACTTTAATTCATAACTATTTAATTTCGTTTGATTTTTCACTAAAAGAAAGGATTTTTCGTTTAATAATTATATAAATATTAAATTCCATGGTGGACATCTAGGAATCAATTTCAAATTAATATCCACGGGTTTTTTTGGCATCCCGATGTTGTAGGATTAAACTGTATGCTCCGTGACATTAATCGAGGTATGCATGTGCACGTAAGTTGGCATAGACAGTCACGGACATCAAAATAAAAAAGTTTTTGTTTGATTTTAACATAGAATTTATTTTCACTCTACAATCATGGATAATTTAATCCCTCGAATTAATATTTATAATTTTTATTTTGTACTAAAAAAAAAAGGAGGAAGGGGAGCCACGGCTCAACCAAACGTGAGAATGAGCTTAAAGGATAAGATAATAGATGATAAGATAAGATGAAAAGATGGTTTTAGTTTTTTTCTTTTTCTTTTCCTTTTAAATAAATGGAAATTCAAATATATTTTTTTTAAAAATAGATTATTAATATTTGGAAGGTAGATATGACGGATAGTTTTACAAAAAGTCATTATTTAGTTTCCACCAAATAAAACAGTGCCCGATAATTTCATTATTATTTTATTTTATTTTTTTGGAAACAAAATAATTTCATTATTTGATGACATTTTAGTTCAATATTATGGTCGTGGGTTCAATCTCGAGTATTAATATTTAACTTTCATTTATACTCTTTTTGTAGGTTTATAGTCTCTTCCCCCAATTTAATATTCAAAAAAAAATAATTTAAATTAATTTAAAAGTACAAAAATAAGATAATTAATGTAAGAAATAGCAATTATATTAGAAAATGTATTCTGCTTTGTCTTCGGTAGTAACATAACACAAATTTGTAAACTTTTAAAAAAATATTACTTTATACCGTATATTTAATTATGGTTGCTAAACTTTTTCAAATTTGTCTAGTATTGAAAATATTTTATCAAGTTGGTCTATTCCTGCATAACCCCAATTTGATATTCAACTTATAAAATCAGAATGATATTTTAGATCAATGTACTTTCAATTTTTTCTTTAATTTTAATTTTATTCGTAAACTTTTAAAAAAATTGTGCATAAGAAAATTTATAAAGCAATAGACAAGGAACAAACTTGTATGATTAATGTTGGAAAACTTTATAAAGTAATTTTTTTAAAAAGCTATTAAAAGACCTATTGCAAGAATGAAGTTTAAGGAGATAAAGAAAAATAGAATATTTGAAATAAATAGACTAAAATGAAATAAGCATTTTAGCCAATGTATGTTACATACTTGTTAGATAATAGCATTAGAACGATTAATTTTAATATGATAAAATATAATAACTACGATATCAAATTGAATTAAACAACATGCAAATTATAATTAAAAGAACCGAATTAAACAGAAGAGGATGTGAATACAAATGAGTAGAATTTAAATAAATTAGAACTTAAATAAATAAGAAATTAGAGAAAACTAGATTTTGAGATAACCGAGGAAGTAGCTGAGGCCTGTAGTCAGTTTCCTTGAAGCTGATTCACCGTCTCTTCTGATGTGCTTAGAGAATGAAT
>JBBMEF010052139.1:0-12626 GCA_037832685.1 Sicyos baderoa
AGGGCTCGAGAGAGCCAACAGAGCAGCGAGCGACATTCGTCCTTAGCCTATGAGGTTTCGTCTATGACGAAACCACCTGACGAAACTTATTCCCTTCCAATGTTCGTTTTTACTTCATTAGACTTAGTTCAATCCCAATTCAACCATCAAAACATCTGTTACCTAACTCTCTTAATTTAGCTTAAGCATAAGTTTTACTTTTCCCTGTGGATTCGACTTGGACTTACAATAATTAAAACTTGCTACACGAACGTGTATACTTGCACGCTTTGTTGATAGTTTCACACGAAGTGCATCAACCAGATAACCAAACCATCCCTCACTTTCACACCCACCATTCGCTTCGCTGTGATTACTATTTTCACAACAGTACTCCTTTTGAAGTTAGAGCCCTTTTTGTTGTGGGAGTCTTTCCTATAGTAGTCATCTTTTCTCTCAGGGCAGTCCCTCTTGAAATGACTTTCTCTATGGCAGAGAAAGCATTTAAGGCTATGACTAGGTTTATAGGACTTAAAGTTGCTCTTAGAGTGCTTGAATTTCTTAGAAAAGTTCTTTCCCTTAGTGAAAAGCAATTCAGCACCTCCTCCACTCTTAAAATCTGTTTTGATCTCCAATTCCATGCACTTTAGTGCATTTATGATAGTGTCAATGGTGACAATGTCTCTTCCATATTTCATGGTTGTTTTCACTTCCTTATAGGCTTCATGTATAGAGTTGATGAGGATAGCAGCCTCACTTTCAGGTCCTAACTTCTCCCCTAATCTGTTGAATTCCGAAGTCAGCTTTTTGAATTCATCTAGGTTGTCTGTTAGACTATTTGACGGGTTCATTTTGAAGGAGAATAACCTTTCTCTTGTGTACAACTTGTTAAGGAGATCCTTTTTGCCAAAAAGATCTTGAAGTTTCTTCCAAACTTCATAGATTGATTCTTCATCCATAACTTGTCTGAAGATACAATCTGAAAGGTTCAGCATAATTGTTGTGGTGGCTATATCTTCTTTTTCCTTCTTCTCTTCTTCTGTGAGCGCCTTCTTTAGCTCTTTAGGATCTTCAATGGCTTCTTGTGCCTTCTAAGCAATCAAAATGATTCTGATCTTCTTGGACCAAAGTGAGAAATCATCTTGTCCATTGAATTTTTCTATCTCGTACTTGGTGGTGATTGCCATGGATTATCTTTACACTTTGCTCAAGATCGAATGAAAATCTTTGAATCTTGAATGATCAAAGATGATCTTCAAGCTCTGATACCAGATTGTTATAACTTTTGGCCCAAAAAGCATTTAAAAACATACAAAATTCATATTTGAACTTTACCTTATGAGGCCCAAAATGAGCATGGCCCAAGTGAGGATGAAGCTACAAGCGTACGGCTGACTCCACTCGTATGGCTGACTCGATGCTACAACGGTGTGGCTTGAGTGTTGTTGGATCGACAGCTCGATGAAGCGATGATCAAAACCCTATTTTGACTCTTCATTTCTCATTGTCGATTCTGAGAGCTTCAGCTCTAACGAGATGATGTCGAGACTCTTCTCCTCTGCTTCTAGGGTTCGATCTTCATAGATCTACAAGAGCTTCCAAGGCTTCAACAATCAACCGTTGCACTTCACCAAAAAAGATAAGTATCTTCTTTAGCTCTTCTAACTTCACGCCTTGTCTTTTTAGAATACTTGCATGTCGATATCGATCTTCATTCTGACTTGTGTGCTCTTTGTTTTCAACAGGAAGTAGATCAACATTTAAGAACAAAACACATAAACGAAAAGGAAGAAAGAAGAAGAAGAAGATGAACACAGAGAAATATAGTGGTTTAACCACAAGGGTCTAATCCACTCTCAAAAGGTAAGTCTGGATCTTTATTGCTCTTTCATTTTCACAAGCATGAACACAAACACACTCACAAGCATCCACTGATTTCACTCTTTACACTTGTTATAGAATTTTCACACACTCACTTTTTTACAAAGGGGTCTCAATTTATAGATGCTTTAAGAGATCAAGTAGTTAGAAAAGTCGGCTTCAATTCTTGTATAACGGTTGTGTTGTTTGTGCTGTTGATAGGTAGTTTAGGTGGTTAGATAGGATAGTTTCAACTGCATAGTTGATTGTTCTTTCTCTTTGCTTGAACTGATCTGTTATAAAGCTTCAACAGCTTAGCTGAAATCTGTTTAGAGCTGTTTCGAATGCCTAGCTGTTATAGGATTGAGCATAACTGATTTACCTGAAATACTCCTTTGTTTGTTCATGCTATGCTTGTCGAACTTCAATACTTTGTTCTAGGAATAGGAATAGCATGTAGAGATGTCTTGTATTTGTGCATTGCTTGTTTCTTTGCATTTATTCAATATTGTTTCAACAACACGATTAGCTTGTCATATCAATATATTGTTTCTTTGTCGAAAAAAAAAAAGAAGAAAAGAGCCCATTTCTAGCTAATAATTGCTTATTGGTAACATTTCCAAAATGGCTACAAAATATATATAAAAGCTTGAGCTTCAATTCTCTTAGGATAATCAAGGCTGTTTTAAAAGTAATCATAGCTTTGAATAGTAAAACAAACCTTATCAAAAAGTTTGAGGCAATCAAGTAGCAAGCAAATGAAACTAGAATGATGATAAAAATCACACCTTCCACTCAATATTATAGACATAACTTGACGTTTTCGCCTCGTTAGGTTAAATTTGCAACGTAAATAAAATAATAAGCATTAAATTATAAAATCATGCTTAAGGCAAAAATATATTAACCACATCTAAACACACCAACCTTCCTTATACAACATCCAATTAGAAAAGAAGAAGAAGAAAAAACAATAAGGAAGCATATTAATTAAGTCCATTTAGGCTAACCGAATGGGTCGATGAGCGTGTTGGTTATCTTATTTGGTATTAATCTATTTCAATTCCACAATCACGAGTTCGAGTCCGAAAATCTGTATTTAACTCTCATATTATTTGAGAGTAATAGTACCCTCTATGTACAAAAAAAAAAAAAAAAAAAAAAAAAAAAGTTCATTGAGGCTACGTTTGTTCTAAACATAATCATATCTACTTCCTTAAACATAGATCTAAATAAGATAATATTAACGTGGGAGAAAAGGGATATAAAGGTGACATTAATAGACCAATTATATATCCTATGATATATTTAATTCACCTATTAATCATGTATTATCTAAATATTGAATGGATGGGTGGCGCGATTCGTTATCTGGTTTGGTGTAAGCATAACAAAAGTGATAACACAAATATATACTCATACAATGAGATGAAGAAGAAGATGATCATAATTAGAAAATTAATTAGAATCAAAAGCTGAACCTGGTGGAGTTTTGAAAGGTTGCAAATTAAAAGCCCTATCAAATAATGCTATAGAGCTTTAATTTGTCCAAAGATCTGAAAGCTTTTTAGGAACAACTCTTTTAGTTAATAAGCTGAGACAAAGAAGACACAAAGTTGGCAAAGTGACGAGATCAGAACATCAGTTGTATTGTTGGTGTTCGATCGAAAAATGCTTTCTCTTCTCTCTTTCTCTATTTCCGTCTTCTCGAGATCAGATCTCGAGAAGCGGAAGAAAAGAAGAAGACAAATTAAAAAATAGAAAGAGCTTCAAGGGAATGAAAAAAATGAGAAGAGGTAGGGTTAAATAAGAAACGCAAGTTTAAACACATATCATATGCCCAACAATCAATTTATGTTCCTTTTCTTTTCATGTACTCCTTTTTCTTAATATTTTTTTATTTCTTTCTCTGACTGTCATTATCTTTTTAAACGTGGGAGCTTGATTGCTACAAAAGCTTTGAAGTGTTGAGAAAGGATAGCGCCCAAATGGCTCATCTACGATCATTATAAATTGATTTAGTGGTCAAGAAAATTTTAAACAATCAAAAAATTATCAGTTGAGTATGTAGTAATGATCAATTTTTTAAAAATTAATTTATTAGCGATAAAAATAGTTGACACGTAAGTAAGCTAATTTAGAGAGTTATAAATATATTAAAGAAAAGCTCATCTCACAAGCACAACCTCTTACAACACACCCACCAGCAACTGATGTAGACTGTAAAAGAAGAATGTTATTTTTTTTAAGGGGAGAGATAGAGTTTATTTTTTTATGGAGGACAAAAAGTGAATATTGTATATAATTTTTGTTTTTTTTCGAGATTACAATAATTGGGGTGAAGAGATTCGAACTCTAGATCTCTAAGTTATTAAGTGTGTATTTATATTGCTCTATTGGCATATTGCACATAATTTTAACTACATCATTCTTTTTTTTCCTTCCTAATCCACATTATTATTATTATATTCTTTTTTTTTAGTACCATTATTATCATTATTCTACTGTAATATAAGGATATGGTGCTAATTTAATTTGGATTTGTGATTGGGAATACAGTTAGTTATACACGCCTCTTAAATTCTAATGCCACGACGCCGAGCCTAAGTTGGAGTCGTGGCCCAAAATAAATCATTTACTTCAGCAAAATAATGAACCCAACCATCCATTACGCAAATATGAAAGATGGAATCCATTATGCAAAGAAAAAAAAAATACACATCCAAAAGTTTATTTTTATTTTTAAAATTTAATTAACTTGATATATAATACATTTAAGAAGTTTGAGTAAAAATACTTAAATTTCTAAAATAAAAAATAAAATGATTATTAGACGGACTTAAGCCCCGTTTGATAACCATTTGGTTTATTGTTTTTGGTTTTTCAAATTTAAGCCTATTCTCTCTCAAATTTTCTACCATGTATTTCATACTTCCTATCATTTATCTCTTTCTTTAAGACAGTAGGATAATACTAACCAACTTTTAAAAACAAAAATAAATTTTGGAAAGCTACTTTTTTTTGTTTTAAAAAGTTGGTTGGTCTTCCCTTACTTCCATAAGTAAAGATGTATACATGGTAGAAAAGATGAAACAAATTGTAGGAAATTTGAGAGAAAATAAACTTAAATTTGAAAAACCAAAAACAAGAAATCAAATGGGGGCTTAGTTTTTTGTTTATGATTTTGAAATTTAAACTTAATTTTACTCAAACTTAGTATGTTTCATCGACATTGCAATATATTTATCTTTCTTAAGAAAGTATCTGAAATTTAACCAAATTCTAAAAACAAAAACGAGTTTTTAAATTATTTTTTTTTTTTTTTATAATTTTGGTTTGATTTTTTAAAATATAAATAAGATGTAGGCATTCGAGTAGGAGGGAAGAATTAGACAAAGGAAAACATTGAAGAAACACAGAGTAAGTTCCATTAGTATATGTTCTCTGTGCTTGAATTGCACAATTTCGAATGCTATTGCAAATCATGTAATTGAGAGAAGAAGAAGAGCGAAAAGCTTGTGGAAATTCAAGAGCATGGAATGGAATAGTTTATTTCATGCGCCTTGATACCGCATGGCATAACTGTTGAATAAATTTTAAATACTTATTTATTATTTTGTTTTAAATATAATTGGTGGGTATTTGATTAAGGAATTAATGCATCTTTATTAGGGAGTAAATTAAGGAATTAGTAGATCCTTAATTTAATATCTGTAACTGTTTGAACCAACTTTAACCCACTTCGATTAATGTCACGGAACATACAACTCTACAACATTTGAATCCTAAAGAAATTTATAGAAAATTAATTTAGTTTTTATAAATATAGGTAACAGGTAGATATTGAAGAAAAAATATATAGTGAAATAATTGTTTTAGTTATTTATATTTTTTTGAAAATGGAAAGTAATTATTTTAAATTTAAATTTCAATAAAATAAAATAAAATAAAATAAAATGATTTTTAAATAAGGCTTAAGTTTTTGTAATATTGTTAAGTCCATTGCATTTTTAAACTAGATAATATGGTGTAATGTTTTTCTATATATAAATCGTGTTACTATGATGTAAAGTGTGATGCTATGTGTCTTTCACCATATTTCTCTATATTGGATTCTCAAGGCTTCAATGAAATTTTATTTCTTCCTTATATAGAGTTGAGATATATCTTGAACAATTATAGATTCACGATCAATTGTGATTAAAAAATAAGAAATAATTAATGGAAATAATGTTGTATTTTATAATTTTCTAGACATGAAAATGAATTGAATTTTTGACATGAATATTTATGACACTTATTTTCATATAATTTAGCTTTTACAAATTTCAAATTGAAAAGCTTAATACACTTTATATTTAAAAATATTTTATTAGATTCTTTTCAGCATTTTATTAAAAATATAAAAATAAAGATATTCTAGCTTTTTGAAACTCCTTCATTTGGAAAATGTGAGAATCAGTTAGTAATTCTAATATTTAGTAAGATCCAAACATGTTCTATGGCCACTCTATTCTTTCTCGTGGACATCTCTATTTTCAAAATGTATCTCTTAATTTCACTCATCTTGAATTAGTTTTCAATTTTATTCTATTGAATTAATTATCTATTTAAATTTAATGTGCTCAAATACTATATTAGATAGTGTAAATATTTAATAATTAATTGGTGATGAGAGAAGTAATTTATACATCTTATAAATGCTCGAATAACCCCTCTATGTTCTCAATGTGGGACAATAATAAAATCTGAACCACTCAACAACAATCCTTAAAACATTAAATTTAAAAAATATAAATATATTTCAGACAAAATAAAAATATCATTGAATGAACATCAATCTAACTTTCTCTATAATTTAAACAAATGTGATACAAAACTTTATAATTATTCCCCCAACGAAATTGAGCGTTTGGGGCAGGTGTTGGTGTGCCATGTGGCGCAACTTCAATGTGCCACCTGGCACACATTATTTATTTTTTCAAATTTTTTTCGTTGCATTTTTTCTGTTATTTATTTATTTTAATTTCGTTTTTTTTTTCAAAATTTTTTTTATACAGAGAAATTTCTTTTTATAATCCTCATTTTATATATATTTTTTTTAATAAATCCTCATTTAATACTCTAGTTTTAATTTTGTTCCCAAAATTTTGTTTTAAATTTTTCAGAATATTTTATGATATATTTTATTTTTACAAAATAAATACTATTCATTCATTTAATATCACAATTTAGTTAATCAACTACTTAATATTATTAATTTTAAACTAATTAATTAAGAGAATCACTATTAACATAATATAATTAATTTTAGAAGAATTTGCATGTATATTACAATAAGACAAAAAAATTGAATAAATAGCAACTTTTTGAAAATATTTGCAAATATTACAAAATTAGATCGATGTACTCGATCAATAGTGTCTGATAGACTCCATCAATAGTGTATGATAGACTCCATCAATAGTGTTTGATAGACTTTATAAAAAAAAGTTGTTATATTTACAATATTTTTAAAAAGTTGCTATAATTATAATGTAGGGTAGGAAATTTGTTATACAGTGCAAATTTCCTTAATTTTAAACTAATCAATAGATTTTTTTTTTTTTTTTAAAAAAAAGAATAGAAAATTATTATCATTAGCATAAAAATATATTTTTATGTACATAATACTTTTAATTTAAGAATTATTTAGTCGAAATTTGATTATTATTACGATTTAAATATATATTTTGTCATTTTAAATTAATGGTATTTTCATAATTATTTTTATTACAATAATTTTATTTCTTTTTTAACGATTTAAGGTAGTTAATTTTAAATTAATTGATTAGAAAATATCTTATTAACATAATATTTAATGATTAAAATCTATTTTATAATTTAAAATTAATAGTAGTTTTATTATTGGTTTTGTTTTGTTATAATAGTTTTATGATATTTTTAAAATAAATTTCTTCGTTCTAAAATTAACCTGATTAGATAATCAAGTTTTTTTTCTTCTATTTTTAAAAATTGTATTTAACCTTTTTCCTCTATTAACTATTATTATCTTTTAGCTAATTAATTAAAATTTGTCAGAAAAAAAAACTTTAAAAAAAATTGAGATGATATTATTAAAGAAATAGAAATGAGGTGCTATTATCATTTTCACAAAAGAAGAAAAATGACAAAAATTTTAAAATATAAATGGAAAATAAAAATAAAAGAAGTAATATTTTTAAGGAAATTTCAAATTATAAAAAATTAATTTGAAATTTAGACTACTAAATAAATAAGGGAATTGGCACTGTATAGCAAATTTTCTACTCTACATTCGAATTATAGCAACTTTTTAAAAATATTGTAAATATAGCAACTTTTTTTTTATAGAGTCTATCATACACTATTGATGGAGTCTATCAATCTGATTTTACTATATTTACAAATATTTTCAAAAAATTGCTATTTATTCAAAAAAAATTGCTAATTTACATGCAGATTCCCAATAAATAAAGTGAAAGATTATACATAAAAGAAAAAAATATATATCATAAATATCACATCACTAAAAAGTAAACATCTTTTCCAACAATTCTTCAAACTAAAACTCACATCCAAACGAACTATTAACAATAACTCTACAAATTACTCTACTCTACAAAAAAAACTACATCCAAACGAGCTATTAATAATCACTATACGAAACACTCTCTAAAACGTCATCCAAACACCCCCTCTACGTTCTCAATGTGGGACAATAATGAAATCCTAACCACTCAACAACAAATTTACCTTAAAACATTAAATTAAAAAAATATATATATATTTCAGACAAAATAAAAATATCATTGAATGAACATCAATCTAACTTTCTCTATAATTTAAATAAACGTGATACAAAACTTTATAATTATTCCCCCAACAAAATTGAGGATAAGAAATATAAAAGAGTTCAAAATCTAAACACCAGTACTACTAAACTGTCATGTACTTGAGAACAGCCCCTCGAACCTTTTCCATGAAAGCGGCAGCGTCTTTCTACACATCATTAATGAAAATTCAATTGGTTATGAAGAACCTAAAAAAATATATATATATAAAACCTTTCACAAAACTATATTACGATAGTACATTGTCACAACCACTCATAACATCTCGGTGTTCTGTCACAATTACCCAAATCCCCCAATCCAAACGAGTTTAATCTTCTCTAGATTCCACATAATCACTCCAAACCCTTAACAACCACTACCCTTAATCTCCAAAAACACACCCTCAAAGAGAAATGAAGATTAAAGGAAAAAAACTTTCAGCTTTTTTAATTATCAATTTCTTTACATTCAAAATTTAAACTAAAAAATCTATAGCCTCTCAAGAATTGGCATGACATACATTCGAATTTCAATCTATTTCATAAAACTTTCATAAACAATCAGATAAAATATCATTTTTATTTTAATCACCCATAACTCATCAATTCAAACGAACCTTCGAACAAGTTTTATCTTCTCTAAATCCTTCCTAACCACTCCGAACCCCCTCACAACCACTACCCTTCTAAAAAAAAATCTGAGAGAGAGAGAAAGATTCTTCAATGGCTATTACCTGGTTACCCGTTTGAGCATTGGCTATATTTTCATCGAGAAGGGCCAGTAACGATCTATTGAGCTCGTTTCGCTCTACCATCTCTAACAACTGTACAACGAAAATGAAAACGAAAATGACAACGACAACATAAGCATTTTGATTGCTGAATCATCTATCCTGAGGCAAGAGATCTAGAAACGAAGAAACAGAACACATACAGTAGCTTTTACGTCCTTTGATTCAAAAATCTTGGCTAAGCTTTCCCTTGCCTTTACCAGTTCACCTTGCATTTTATCATATGCTTCTGTAACACAAAATGAAATGAAGAATGTTAAGAAATTTGGGGCAAAAACAAAACATTCTAGGATAAAATTTTGAAGGTTCAGACAAATTACCTATTCCTTCTTCAAGTGCTTTCTGTAATGCTTCTAACTCAATTACTCTATCTTCCATGTCCTAAAACAATCATGGGAACTACTTGTTTAGTTGTTTTTGTAGCATCAATTGTGATCTAAGGAAATTGAAAAGCATGTTGAAGAATAGACCTCAGTTTTGTTAACAGCAAATCTGATCTCACCCAGCTCAAGTTTTATACTTGAAAAAAACTCCTCTGTCAGCCTGCCATTTAATGCATGTTACAGCAAAGAAAAACACAAGGAAAACTTCTAATTCCACAAAAACACCAGGAAGTTCAATTCAAATCAAAATATTTGCATCATGATCATTGAGAATACCTCCCTGCATTAACTGGGCTACTCTACTCATCACCAATTAATTGGTTTTGAGATGGATGATCATACTTTTTGATATAATATGGTATTAGTTATGAAGTTCAAACACTTCAAAATAGCGGAACGTGTACGATAAACCAATTTAAATGTCCTGATTTATTATTATGTAAAAAAAAAAAATCAGTCACACTTTAGACACATGTATAATCTTTGAGCGCAAATGTTAGAATACAAACTCAAAATAATTGGTGTTATAAGTGACTAAATAATAAAAAGAAAAAGGAAAAGGTAAAAGAACAACAAAACAATCATCTCTCCATTAATCACCAAAAAACTAATTGTCTTTCCCTCTCCTTCATGAAATATTTTGTCTTCGTCTACTAAAATACTTGTTTGTCACCACCTTCAACACTTAGTATAGACTTTTAGTAGAGTACATAATATTTTATGCTAAATATTTTACATATTTACCCCCCCAAAAAAATATTAACATTTCATCAACTTATGGGTGTCCTAATTTTTAGAAATTAGCATATCGCTATGTCATGTCGTATCAATCTTATGTTTGTGTTTATGTTTTATAGGGTATCCGAGCTTGTTAAAGTCAAACGATTATTCGATCCAACAAAATTTAAATTCAAATTCGATTCAAGATAGGTGAATTCAAAAGAGACGAGCATGTTTGACATTTACAAGATAAGTTAGTTATTTCTCTCCTAGCCAATTAATTTCGAAAGTATGTAATAATTACATGGTCAAATAATCAGATAATGCTGATATAAGAGCTGATTGAACTTAAAGAACAAGAAAACTTAGAATCGGTCGTATTTTCAATCACTAACCTGGGCCTCAACCTGGCGATTTCATATTCAATATCCTGAGCTTCAGTATCAAGAAAATACTCAATAAGAGCAGTCTCATTCTTCGGAACTATACGAGACTATCCACAAAAACACAATCAGCGAATCTAAAAACAAACACAAACCCAGTTGCAAAAAATCATCAAATTGAAAAACCCAATTGGCAGAAACTAGAATTACCTCTCGAACCGCTTGGCGCCGCTCTTTCTCTTCGCGGAGATGGCGCTCAAAAGCCTCGCGGGCATCGGCGTCCTTCTCGAGCCGCCTCTGGAACTCTCTTCGAGCGATGTGGCCGGTCTGAGGCTTTCCGAAGAGACCTTCAGGGTCCTGAATCGAACGAAATTGTGAAGAGAGCAAGAAAATTGGTAGTGAATGAAGAAAATCGAGAGATTAGTGAAGATACCCATCCGACGCAGGTGATGGTGTTAGGGTTCGGGCGGGTGCGGGTGCGAAATGGAGTCGGAGAAACGTGGATGGCGGCGGCGGTGAAGCCGAAGCTTAGAGCGGCCATTAGTAATGGGCGCTGTGAAAATGAAAATGATCGGAAATCTTAGCCTCTGCTTCAGCATTATCCGTATAAGGATGAACCTCGCCCTGGCGGGAATCGTAACCGTCCAAAACGTGGAAACACAACCGTTCATTTTTAACTATTTTTTCTTTTCTTTTTTTTTTGGTTAAAATACCATATTCATACTTTCAAATTTGTTTCATTTTCGTTCTATACTTTTTTAAATGCTTAAAAATAGTCCCTCTGATAACAAAAAAAAAAGAAAAAGTTAACATATAAGGAACGTTGTACACTCAATTGGTTTAAGCCGATGCTGGTTACAAAAGTGAAAATTACAAAAATAAAGGAATTTTGATTTGTTTTGGTAAAATATTTCAAATACTTTCTCTCTCCAAATACTCTCTTATGTGAAGATTTGATTTAATATTATATTATTATAATTATTATTATGTTTTACTTGTTGCACAAACTTCGTGTTTGTTGAGATTTATGTATTATTTATATTTACTTATTCCCCTATATATATATAATGGATGAATTATGTACGAATCAATCAAAATATAGAAAATATTTTTCCTTCCTTTTGTGTTATTTTCTTGGTATCAAAGTAAGAACATGGCCAATGCATATTCAAACCGTTATGTAGAAAATATAATGGGTGAGTTAGGTACGAATCAATCAAAAGCTAATCACTAGAAAGAATCAAGGGAGAAAGCAATTGATTTTTAAACAAGGTGATTGGATTTGGGTTCATCTACGAAAAGAGAGGTTTCCGGATCAAAGGAAGTCTAAATTACAACCAATGGGAGATGGTCCTTTTCAAGTACTTGAACGAATCAATGATAATGCATACAAGCTAGATCTTCGAGGTGAGTTAATGTGGCTGACTTAACTCTTTTTTATATAAGAAATGAAGATCTTGATTTGAGGACAAATCCTTTTAAAGAAAGGGGGATAATATGAATCACACAACAAGTCTACTACATGTACCCGAAGGACCTATTACAAGGAGCAAGGCAAAAAGAAGATTCAAGAGGCATAACCTTTTCAACCCGAATTTATTTACAACATTAGCACAACAAGTGAAGAAGAGATTGAAATGAAGATCACATGAGAATA
>JBBMEF010052199.1:0-12623 GCA_037832685.1 Sicyos baderoa
AATATTTTATTGACTATTAAAACTTTTTTGTAACTCTTCATTCATCAATGAAAGTTTTTGTTTCCTATCAAAAAAAATGACTACACCTCTAACACAGGTTATCATAGTCCTTGTTCTTATAATAACCTGCATCTCAAATAAAGGTTATTATAACTTTTCCAGTTATAATAACCTAACCATCACCCAAAACACACCCTAATTGATAAAGAGAACCAATGCACAATACCTAATCAAACTTCTTATTTCTATCGATGCTTTTTGAACAAAACGAAAACAGGGAATAGTGTCGATATCGAGTGAGTTTTCTTTTTCCCTACTTATCAATATGCTAGAAGAGAAACCAAAAATATGATGGAGATAATGCACTCAGGAAGTACCAAAATTTAGAAACAAATAGAATAGAAACTCCATTCACAAATAAGTTCGGCAGATCTAATCAGCATAACTACAGTTTCACCACATAATTTTTTTTTTTTGAAACCGGGCAATCGAAGCTTCGCTCCACTATACCCGGGATAACCACGCCGGTCTCTAGGTCAGGCACCGGAAGACATTGAAGGAATGGAGACACGGGAGGTGTCTACAAATTAATGTCACAGGTGAGTTTCGAACCTTAGACCTTGAAGGGAGCACACCTTCAAAGTCCAAGTCTTCAATCACTTGTGCCACCCCTTGGAAACCAATTTCACCACATAATAATGTAAAAGGATACTGAATTGATGCATCACTTTTGTTTTCGAGGCTGGGTTTAGCTTTCTTTTTCTTTGGTGTAGAGCATTGCTTCGCCCTGTGATTCGCTTTGCCATGAGGATGAGTAACAACTGTCTTGAACGTTTGGAACCAATCATGGAGATTGATGAGATCACCATGCTCCTGTGCTAAATTATACCTGCATGAAAGTTACACATAAATCTTTGGTCTTAAATCTGAAGAATGAGACACAGTAAAACTCAAAACATGTACAAGTAATATTAAGTTTTTATTTTCCATATAGGTTACAAAGGTTACATGAAAGAAATGCCATAAAACGGTCCCTCGAGTTACATATACAGACTCATGGCTACTTGCAATGACCCTTGATAATACACCTCAATACCATTTAACAACGTTGTTCTCATGATGTATTTGGAGTTGGATATCTACCAAATCAATTTGGAGTTGGAGTAAAGGGCAATTTATAGTATCCTGAGATACTTAAAAAGGCCTCCAAGAGAAGTATTGTACTTCAAGAAATCAATTGAAAGATGGGTTGTAATTTTCACTAGTGTTCATTGAAAAAGCTAAAAAGTTGATACAAAGATCAACAACTAATTATTGGGCCTTTGTTTTGGGCAAATTAGTAGCATGACAGATTAAGAAGCAATCAGCAGTGGCAAGGAGCAGTGGTGAAGCTAAATTAAGAAATGTTGCATAAGAGATAATATGAAAAAATATGACTCCAAGGAACCAATGGACCAATGGAGGTCAACTGTGATAACCAAGCCACCATAAACATTGCCACAGATTTGTTCATCATAATTGCATAAAGCATGTAAAAACTGATCATCACTTCAATGAGAAAATTGATAATAAAATCATTTTCCTCAACTAAATCTTAGTTACCAGATGCAACTTGCCTATAACCTCACAAAATCTCTATTCAAGAACACATTTGAAGACCATAAAACCAAGTTGAATGCCATTAAACATGTACAATCTAGCTTAAAGAGGGGAGTGAAAAACATTCATACTTGAAGCCCTCATTTTCTGCATAAGTACTCAGACCTCGTGGACTTCTCATTCTCCTCAATTCTTTTTCCATATTTATTAGGTTTCTTTATCTCACTTACCTTGAAGATTCTATGCCATTGGTTTTTTTTTTTTTTTTTTTGAATTCAACAACAATTAGGGATTGAGTGATTTGAACTTGTAACCTCTGGCTCTTGGTTGCTAGGTTGTACATGATACCACCAAGACCACTGCTTTTGTTGGTTGTTAGTTTTCTTTCCAATCTTCTACAAATCATCCCCTTTAAATCTAGGGCTGTGGTATTATGTGGAATTCACTCGACAGAAAGAAGAAAAAAAATCCACACAAAACAACAGAAATTATAAAAAGAATGAAGAGTTTCAGTTCAAAGATAAAAATCAAATTATGATTTAAATGAATTCTACGTTACCATATTTAAATGTGTTAAGTGGTTTTCCTTCCCAATTAAAATTGAATTCCACTTATAGGGCATTTCTTAAATTTTCAAGCTCACAAGTGAGGGAGAGGGTTAGTTGATTAATTAAATTTACCCCAACCCATTAACTTAAACCTTTGGGTTAATTGGTGATTTAACATACAACAAAATTTCAAATATATGAAAAAAAATCAATGCAAATGTAAGTTTTACTCACATAATGGTCGAATCGTGTGCACATGGTAAGAGACTATTTTTGTTCTCATTGCAACAAGTACATTTTATGATTTTCTGAAACTCCAGAAGATCCACTTGAATCTGTCTTCTTGGATCTCCAATCAAAGCCTGGATAAATATAGAATAATAATAATAATGAATGAATGAATGGAACCAAGAGTGAATCACTCCTCAACCACATGTAGATCCTAAGAGAAATTCAAACTACCTTTTACTTGCTCCACATTTTTCCGTGTCACGAGTAAAATTCAACT
This sequence comes from Sicyos baderoa, assembly GCA_037832685.1. NCBI lineage: Eukaryota > Viridiplantae > Streptophyta > Magnoliopsida > Cucurbitales > Cucurbitaceae > Sicyos > Sicyos baderoa. The sequence continues at coordinate 2,656 of JBBMEF010052199.1, forward strand.
AAAAACAAAAAAGAATGCTGTATGATTGTTCTGCCTAGTTAAACGGGTATTCGTATTATAGTATTTATTTTATAAACCATGGCATAATAATTGACAAAGAGCCTTGAGAATATTTGCCACATTATTGACAGGATGCATTATTATAAAAGTAAACGAGAACAATTTCTAAATTAACGTGATTTAGTAAGCTGCAACAAAGCTGAATACATACACAAATGGATTTCCTTAATCATCTCAATAGCTAGAAACAACTATTAGTAAAGGAGTACCCTTTATACGTTCAAGTGATGATCGGGAACGCTTAGATTCATATAGAAGGGCTCTTAGCATGCTTACCAGCTGAAGTTTTCTAACATCTTTGAAGCAAATAAGTTCATGAAAAGGTACGCATTCAATGGGCCTCATATGTTCACTGGTTTATTTAGAAGAAAAAAAAAAGAGAAATAAGTCCTATTGCTTCATGTACCAAATAGAACATCAAAATATATTTTTGATAGGAAGTAAAAAAAAAATCATTGATATATGTCTAGGAGCTCTTCAGAGTTTCTTTAATCTATCCTCTTTTTTCTCAATAAGTAAACTTTATTTATCTACTTAGATTGCTATACATAAAAAAGACATCAGTTATGTGCCTCTATGCTTCAAAAGTAATTTTGGAAGTGTATTGAACTATTTTCGTGCATTTTACTAATAGCAGGAAATAGGCCTCTCAATGAATGTTACAAGTGTTTATATTATTATTTATCAAACAAGCAATGTAACCCCTGGCGGGGGTTGCGATAATTTGGTAGTCACACTACCAAGTATATCCATTCTTTATAAATAATCATGAAGAATTAGATCGAAGTAAACCAAGTGGAAGGACGACCAAGAAAAGGCTTTGTTTTTCATTTAATTTATTTTTATAACAAACGATGTGATTGATGTATGACCAAATTAAACCCATACATTCATTACTCAAACTATGACAAAATGGTGATGACAATCCTTTCTAAACTACATTGAGATATCATGAACCATAATCAAGCTCAAAGACGAACAAGTTTATTACCTAACCAGTGAACTAAGAAATGATTCAGCTTTCCCGATCATAGGCTTTGGATTCTTAACAAATAAGCCATTCCGGGATGCATATCTTCTGCAAATACAATAGTCAAATCCTGATTTGTAAACTGCGCAGGTTTCATATATAACTAAATACACTCATTAATATATGAAATTACAATATAGAAGAGTTACATATAGCTTACAAAAGGGATCTCGAGCTTACTAAACACAATTTTTCTTTCAAAAGTTCCAATGAGACTTTATGAAGAAAAATGGATGAACAGAGAGAGAGGTAAAACAGGCACAAGAAGAGGAAAATAGCCACCTTAAAGCTTGTTTAAATGCTAAAAGCACACATACCTCACATATTGATTGTTTAACTCAATGGAGCAAATGAGGAACAGAACTTGAATTCAAAATAAATAAATAAATAAATAAAAATATGAGCATGGTGAATGGTCATTTGTCCTAAAGGAAGCATTTGTACACATATCCCATCTAAAGATAATCTTTTACTACTACATGGAGCCTAAAGAAGCAAGGTAGGCTAGACAACTTGGATGCAGCTCACTAGAGAGGAAATACTAAAAGTCATTTAATCTAGCTTGTCACCCATGGGCTTACTTTTTAACAGAAGCTTCATCACCCAACTGAAAGAAAGATCTTTTCTCAATCAAGTTCCAGCACATGTCAGTAAATAGTTATTACAAGGACACCAAGAAAGAGAAAGAAAAAAAAAAAAAGGAAAAAGAAACACCCGCAAAGGATGTTTGGGCTGGTTTTTTGTTTGCCCCTTGTTTGTTTTTTTTTTTTTTGAAACCGGGAAATCGGAGCTTCGTTCCACTATACCCGGGGTAACCACGCCCGTTCCTAGGCCAAGCATCGGAAGACATCAAAGGAATGGAGACACGGGAGGTATCTACAAATTAATGTCGCAGGTGAGTCTCGAACCTAAGATCTTGAGGGGAGCACACCTTCAAAGCCCAAGCCTTCAATCACTTATGCCACCCCTTGGGGACGGTTTTTTGTTTGCCCCTTGTATTCATTAAAAATAATAGTGATAATAGTAATAATAACTTTAAAAAAAAAAACATATTTACTCGAAATGATTATAAGGTACAAAATAGTACTCTCTTTGGAAAAACATCTATAAGATGAGAGTTCAAGAAATCCTAGTCAACTTCTCCACATTCTGAACCACTATGCTGTGTATCTTGGATAATGACATATACCAGATTGAATTGTTCTTTTCTATTGCATTTAATATGGGACCAAAGAGAAAAAGGATTAAAAATGTCAAACCAACTCAACCCCACCCACAAATCCTCCAAGAAGGTAGGTCCTTCGGACAATATGCTTAGTTGGACGCTTAGACAAGTCCAGTTTCCATCCACACTCCATGAACTTTCGAAGGTCTTAAAAAGTTAATATATTGCACAAAAATAAATATAGCATTAAGCAGAATAGCTCATATTTAAACAGTATCGAACATATGGGGTGTGGAATAATACTTAGATAAATCTGCAACGTCTTTTTCTGAATTCTTTACATCTCCAGGCTTGAAAGCCAACAGCAACTCTTTCACTTTGTCATGGATCTAAGACAAGAAAATATGTGAGCCGTAACTAATGCATAATGGGATAAAAATAATTTCTACGAAAACAAAATGAGAAGACACAATAGACTCAGAACAGAATAAAAAATCAAAATAATTACGAATAGCTTTTCTGTCAACTGTCATTTCCTTCTGTTCTAACTAGCTAGAAGTCACTTGTAATAATCAAGGATGATTTGTTGTAAATTTTAATATGCAAGGGCTTTCACATCAACAGCATCGAATACAAAATTAAGAGTAATGTAGAAAATATCAGACCAAAAACACTATGTTCCACATTACCATAAAGAAAGTGAAATCACACCATAATTGTTAATGTATACAAATGGATAATGTTTCAAGTGGATTTTATGGCTTCTAAAAGTCTTCTTTAAGTATAACCATACCTCAGGAACACAGGCAGTAATCTTTTCCCAACTCACTAGTAACTGTTGAAGAAGCTCAGCGGGAAGATCCCTAATAGATAAAAGTTTAAATTCATTACAGAGAACAAATATCTAGCTACTGGAGTAGAAAATTATAATTTAAAATATCAACAACAATAGTGTGTTTCATAATGCATTTGAAAAAAAAAAATCATTCTGATGTAGTGACATATGGTTTATGAAGGCTCTCACTATAGACATCAGGAAAGTTCAATCGCAAGCTACATATTTTGAAGTGCCTTGGATCATCGAAGAGAACCAAAATCTTATCTCACATGAGAATACTTCTGGTGGAAAAAGATGAAAGACGATTGCAACAAAAAGCAAGCCTAAGAGAAGGGAACAACTCAACCTCCTCAATCGGCAACCAACAATTTAAGTTACGAGCAAAAGAAACCCCAAGGGATTATAGAAAGCAATCTCGAATCAACTGCACCCCAAATGGCCAATATTGTCCATTTCATTTATTAGCGCATTCCTTTTCTACATTGTTGTCTTTGGAGGAATTATTGAAGCTTCTAGCTTTTTGAAACAAAATTATCATCCAATATTAATGCACGGCATGTTTGTATCTTTTAGAAAGGAAAAAAAAACATCCTTTGGAAAAGTACATGGCAATGTGAAACTTGAAAGCTAGATCTAATTATGCAATCCCTAGGATGAACAGTTGCCATATATCACACTCCAGTAAACCTTATGACCTACCTCACTTTTCGAATTACTTGATAAATATACCCATCCTTGCACGGTGAAAATTGACATTGTAGCTCACAACTACTTGATATCCCCTTTCCTAACGGTAGTTTACTTGAATTGTCGGAGGCTATTGGTTTGAAAAGTTGTGGATCAAGTGCCTCACAAAGTAAGTCAAGCAATTGAACTTTGCAGAACTTTCCAACTTGATAGAGACACTGCAAAGGATGGATATTGAGTCAAATTCCAAATAATGGGACAAAGTTTCACTACATAAAAAGATTATTGAACTTATGGGCACCAGGATAACAGCACTCCAGCCCTTCCGCCATCTCTTCAATTCTGACAATATTTTACCAAGGTTATTACCAGTCACTGCAGCCAATGGGTACCTAAGTATGTAGTACCAACAATATACTATAAGTAATCTGTTCACTAAATTACATGTAGTTGCTGAGTTTTTTTCACGAATACCTTGAATCAGACAGAAGATCTGAAGAATGCTTGGATAGAACTTCTGGGATAAAAGCATGATTCCCATCCTGAAACCCCTTTGGTAAAGATAAATCATATTGAATATACGTAATAAAGAAAAACATGACTGATAAATGCATTAACTATGCTACTTTAAGTAGCATGCAAGAAATGTGTCTATGTTGCAAACACAATTACTTCATCAGTAATAGCTATTATATGATGTATCTATATTTTTATCATAATAGTGCCTGCAATTGCACTAGAACCATGAAGGGTGCACATTTCCAAAGTAGTCCAGGTAATTTGTGCAATTTAATTTGATATACATACAAGTCAGATGCTAGGAAGAAAATAGAAGATATTGAGATTAGTAATAATGCTTAGTATACGATGAGAAGTTAAAAGAGTAATGACTAAAAACTACCTCATTCTCTTCTTCAACAAGCAATCTCGCCAGCATAAAGCTCAAGGGTTCATTGGAGAAGTGTTGGACACATGCAATCTGCAAAATTCTTTGCCAAACTAAACATTAAGAGAAGCCGAAACCATAATACAAAAGAACATGGGAGAGAATGCCGCATATAACAAACAACTCATTGCCAGTTCATTAAGTTCTGAATGAAATTGAAGTACCAACCTTCATGGCTCTTATGAAGGATGTTAAAGTGCCATCCTGATTTAAGAAGTACTTCTTCAGAAAGACGGCAACCTTGTGACCAATGCTGAACATACAACAATCCCTTAGAAGGACAGCCTCAACAACTGCTTCCATCCTCTCGGCCGGTGATCCTAATACAAACTTGCTAGGGCGCAACTGCTGTAGTGCATTTGAACGAAGCACGTTTGCAGGGGCATCAATTGTTGTAGCAACTCCCATGATTAGAATAATTGGAATCTTGACAACCCATTCACTGATGTAGAAAAATAAGGAATGGGCAAAATGATAACTTGAAAATAATACATACATACTGAACAATTAAAAGGAAATGACTTTTAGTTTTTGTCATAATAACAAAATGAAGCATAAAATAAAATAGAAAAGCAAACAAACAAACACATCAGTAATGTCAGCTGGAGATCTTCTTGTAATTCCTAGTTTCTTAAAGAGATATTATTAAGATGCATACTTCATATATCAAATATAGAGATCATTTATTGTATAGAAGAAAAATAGATGACATAGAAACATCCCATAAAACATGCATAGTAGTACATATATAGAGCACAAAAATAGTAGGAGTCCCTAGGTAGGTAGCATTCGTAAGTATTTGACGAAACATTTTTTAAAAAAAAAATACATAACAGAAGATGCTAAAGATAGATTAAGGGAATATAATGTGTTACTTGAACAAAAATAAAATAAGGGAAAGTAATGAAAAACTCAAAAGGAATGGCTAGTTGTATGGTACTTGAACTACCTCAACATGATGATTAAATCAGATAATACTGAACCACAACATCGTTCTATGTCTTCTACAATCACAACTACTGGGTTTTCATAGTATCCTTGTTGTTCGTACCATGATGCTAGGATAAACATGTCAGCTGCCTGCTCGAATTCCAAAAAAGAGAACAAGTTCACAAGTTGTTTACTAGAGAATCCGTCATTACTTGAAATATTCAGTCTAACAAAACATGGTAATTAACCATCATGGAGTGCCTCAATTGATCAAAGAGGGTCTTGGGGTGCTTAAGGTGATGGGTTCAATCCATGGTGGCCACCTACCTAAAAATTAATTTCTTACGAGTTTCCTTGACATCCAAATGTTGTAGGGTCAGGCGGTATGTCGCCTGACATTAGTCGAGGTGCGCGCAAGCTGGCCCGGACAGTCAAGGATATAAAAAATTAAAACAAAAAAATGGTACTTACATCAACGGTAACCTCCAACAACTGTCTCAATAAACTTCGGATGCAGCCGCCTATGCTATTCTTGGTAGATAATTCTTGAGAAGAGAGACTTGCCACATGGCATCCATGAGATTTTAAATGAGAGGCAAGTTCTTCAAATGTCAGTAAATCATCCACAACTTCCATATTCTCTGCAAATTAATCAAGAATCCTCATTCAACAATAGAAACAAAAGGAAATGTACAAAGAGTTCTCCCGTATTTTATCGAATCAAGTGTGCACATCATATAGATTATCATTAAATTACACAAGAATTCATGGTGTGCAATAGTCTCATATGCACACCAAAACCTTGTCTCGTGAAGTTTCTGATTCAGGGGCACTAAGGTACAATCTATAGAACAGATCCCGTTCGAATAACGTCATATCATGACACTAACTCGAATGTTCTTCAATTGCAAAATGGTAAGAGTTCTACATGCTATACCATACATCAATTTAAAACATTAGAATAAGGAACTTACTACTGAGAACCAACCCTGTGAACAATGTTTTACAATCAGCAGGAGTTAAAACAGGAAAAGGCCGAGTGGCTGAAAACGAACTGGGTATCCCACATGATTGAATAGCAGCAAAGGAATCACAGACCCAACGATATATATCATCAAAAACTTTAACATTAGTATCCCTCAAAACATCCTGCAAGAGAGAACCCATCAATTGTTTTAGATACTAACCGAATAAGCAGTTAGAAGAGCATTTAGTAGGGATGTACAAAAAAACCGACAACCCAAGCAACTCGGACTACCCAACCCTACTCTTTATTCTCTTTGGATTGGATTGAGTTATATGATTTTATTAATTTTCATTAGATAGGGTTGGGTTGGTTTAAGGGTTTGCCGATTTTTGGCTAGTTCAACCCAAAACACCCCAACCCCAAAGAATTTTAACATATTGATAAGGAATCAACAATACTAAAGTTGTCAACCTAGATTGAAAAAAAGTTCAAATATACTACCCTGCATTTCTTTTAAATTTGTTTACGCATTTGCGAGCAATGAGAGTTGAGTTTCAGAGGAAGATTAATATAACTTATAACCCAACCCAACTCAATTCTACGAGAAAATATAGGGTTAGTTGGGTTGGGCGGGTTAACAAATTGACCAACCTAAACATTTGGGTCGGTCCAAAAAATTTCCCGAGCCCGAACCCAACCGGAGCATGTACACCAGTAACATTTAGGCAAACATTAGCATCGAGTAAGTGGATAAAAAAATGAAAACAAAAACCAAAGACCTTAATAGTAGTTTCCATTTTCGACCACACAAGTTCGAGAGCTTCCATTTGCAGGCGTTCATCAAGAGACGAACCGTCGCGATCATCAGTCTCGGGATTCTCGATTCCATTAACACAAGATGAAGAGATTTTAGTTCTCTTCCTCGGTTTTCCACAAGGATCTGATTTTCTCGAACTTTTCCGAGACGCTGCTGGCTTATGAAGAACATAGAACGGCTAGCAACAGGCGAAAGCAAAATCAGTAACAATTTCTTCATCAAATTCATAGAAATTCTGCAACAGGAAATGGAATCTGAAAGCAAACCTGGAAATTGGTTTCGATGTTTTCGATTGTTGATGGAAGTGGGGATTCGAGTACAGGTGCAGTGGAAGGCGCCATTTGTGTTTCTCTCTTTTTCTCGGTCGCTGCTTTGAGGGTTATTTGTCACGCCGTCTTGGCGGGAAACAAGTAGGCTATTTTTCCTTATCTTTTTGTGTATTTTGGTTCCATTAGTTTAAATTTTGATTAATAGACCCTTAACCAACATTATAAATTAGATAGCGTCCGACCCTACAACATTTGGATGTCAAGAAATTTCGTGTAAAATTAAATTCTAAATGGGTGGTCTTTATAGATTGAACTCATCCCTTTATGCATCTCAAGACATTCTTTGACAAATTGAGTCACGTGACTGCTAGTTTTATAAAATTTTATAATCTCAATTATGAATGATGAATTAGTTTGAGGGGTTATATGTTTGAAAAGTTGTTTTGGGTAGTTATAAAATTGAGGTTTTTAAATAGTTCGTTTGATTGTAGATTTTCATGGAAACTTTGCAACAAAAAAATCTTGGTTAGATATATTTTTTTTGTAAAAAAATTAGAGACAATAGTTTGTTTGAATGTGAATTTAAAATGCGTAATTATCTCTTTTAATACAAATAGAGAGAGTGAACCACACATTATATGCAAAGAACACTACTACGGTCAAATAAGGAAGAGCAAACTAACAATTTTATGATCGAACCTGTAATCGTAATGTTAAATTGAATTAACACCAAATAATGAAACTAACATGCTACCAACCTTTTTAAAATGAGTTGTTAATCAACCAAATAATCGTTAACTACCATTCTGATTATCAAACAAAGTATTTCACTATAATTCACAATTTTCTACCAACTTTCAACATACCATATATATATATCCTAAAAATAATAAGAACTATTTAGAAAAAGAAAACATTTTTTGGGTATAATTCTATTTAACAAATTTGAAAGTAATATCTAAATGAATACAAGAAAATTGTTTTATCGATCGGTGAAAATACAGTTCAATACCATATTAGATTTGTGTTTCAAAAAAAAAAAAAAAAACCATATTAGATTTAATTTTTGAAATCTCTTTTACCCAGCTTAAAAAAAGTTTTATTATTTAAAAAAAAACAAATTATTTGTGAGAACACGGGCGAGGTGAGAGATCGCCGGTGGACGAAGTGATCGTCGCCGCCGCCGCCGCCGCGAATGGAAGCTCTGATGGCTTCTTACGGAGGAAGCTCCTCAGATGAAGAAGATGAAATCGTCTCATCAGATTCAGCTTCAGCTTCAGCTTCGTCTTCACCACTGCCTCCGCCGCCACTCTCGCTTCTCCATCCTCCAAATTCCATACGTATTGTTCTTCAGTTCTTCCTCACTTCTACATTTACATTCTTAATTTCTTAATCCATAGCTAACTCTTTCATTATTTTTAACGTTTAGCTGCTTTCGATGATTTCCCAATCGCCCAGCCGAGTAGGGTTCGAAGCTTCCCTCACGTTCAAGGAAACTATGCCCTTCACGTCTATATCCCAGGTTTCCAATTCCATTCTGTTTTTATTTTAATCTTTACCCTAGGGGATTTTTGTTTTGTTATGAAATCGGAACAACAATCGAGATAAAATACGATGATTTATGTAGTTCGGTGACAGTTTGTTAGTACGTCCATGGGCAGGGAGGAGAGAACAGTTTTGTTAATCTGGGAGATATAGAATACATAATGTCGATCCAATACGGCTAGAGAGTTTATGTAATGCAACCGAACCGTCAAAAAACTTTATTAAGAAATATGACATGAATACGAAAACATAAACTCAATTATATATTTCGTCTAGGTTTTGGAAACGTTGACCCCGAGTCGCTCACTAGGCACTAAGTAATCATGGAACATCATATTTCAAGCCATGTCTCAACATTGTTGTTGTATTTTCAGAAATTTTAGTTACTCTTTGTCCGTATGTTACTAGTTGGAAGTCTTGGCTACGTTTCTATTTCTAGAGAGTTATATTTATCATTGATTTCATTTTAAGGAGATTGCTAGAGTCCTATCTGGAATCAATGTCTAACAATTAAATAAACTGTGGTATGTCCCCTGACATTAGTCTACAACTCTACAAGAGTAGTTTTAGAGTACTTGTTTTTTTTTTGATAAGAAACAGTAACTTCATTGATTAATGATAATTACGAAATAAGTTCGAAGTATTACAAAAGATGACGCCATTGTGCAAATAAAAAAGATAGTTCATAGTTACAAAAAGGTGAATGTCTATGAC
>JBBMEF010052210.1:0-12623 GCA_037832685.1 Sicyos baderoa
GTAATTTTATTATTAGAAGTGACAGTTCTGTTTAATAAAAGCGAGCTTACACAACATTACTTCTTCGAGAGAAGATTTTTATAGAATTACTTTACTGCTTTATTTATTGTTTTTCGCATTGTTAAGATCTGTTGTGCATCCGTGTAATTTTATCATTAGAAGTGACAGTTCTGTTTGGTAAGAGCGAGTTTGCACAACATTACTGCTTCGAGAGAAGATTTTTTAAAATTCTTTACTGCTTTTCGCATTTTAAATTTCGTTACTTGCTTTACATTTATTTCGGAATTAACATTTTAGAATTCGCTGAGTTAACTTACAACGAAAGCCGTGTGCAGAATTAAAAAGGAGAAGGAGAGGACCGAGAGGTTCCGCTATTTATCTTCAAGAGAAGTAAATATCTTTGACACTTTTATCTAGGGTATTTTGTGAACAATAGTTCGTAATTCGTATTCACTTCGAGAGAAGGTTTACTAGATTTTCAGTACAAATCCGACAAGCTTAGTGGATCGAGAGACTAAGTGAGTTGGGCGTTAGTCGCAGTTGTAGGATTATCCTTTGCGAAAACTTCTTTGCGAATTTCTATTGCTTTGTTACTTATTCACAGAACCGATAACCAAAAACCACTCTTCAAACCATTTAACCGATAACAAATTGACAACTTGTTATCACAAACCTCACAATTCACTAACTTACAGATAGATGAACTAAGACATAATTCTCTGTGGAGATGACTTAACTACTTACTTTTAAAACTTGCTGCAATCGACAATGTATACTTGCATTTGCAATTCGCTGTAATTCTTATCATATTATTCGCAATTTGCGAACCACCCTCATAGCGATCAAGTTCCTGTCGTTATTTTGACGTCGGGTCATCTTGAGGTCCCGTCGTCATTTTGACGTAGGGCCACTTTGAGGTCCCGTCGTCATTTTGACGTAGGGTCACATTGAGGTCCCAACATCATTTTGAAATAGGGTCATCTTGAGGTCCTGTCGTTATTTTGACGTAGAGTCATCCTGAGGTCATGTCGTCATTTGACGTACCGTCACTTGGTGTTGTTGTTGTTATCTGTCGCTATAACGTAATCCCACATTTATTATGTTGTACTACTTTACTAGTTATTGTGGAAATAAATAACAACCTTTCGTCGTTTATCTCATTGTTTTGTTCATTTTTCTTTCTCGGGTAAGGACCTGAGGTCGGTTTTTAACACAATGGTTAAGTTGGCACGGGGCGTCATTTTTCATACGGGGCGTCACTTTTCATACAAAGTGATTATTTTCTGACATCAAACAAAGGTAGAGTGTTTCTTAAATTGCATTTATCATTGATCAACTAGTTCATGCCTTACATTCAATTTGATATATACTAGTGAACAATGAAAAAACAAGGAAACAAAGTCGAAAACATGACCAACTGGGGTGTCGGAACCACTATTCAAAGTATTTCCTCTATCGAACGAGTTTGTGGTCTCAATCGATGTTTGAGAAGTGTATCATGACATTCGATTCCTTAACTGCATATCCTCAAAAGCCCATGCAAACACGTTGGTTTTGCTTTGGAGGAATGTTATAGGTTATAATCGATGCCTGGGGCTCATGTTAGTCCCTGTCTGCATCACTTGATCTTCTCACAAAAGGGAAATTGCTTCCAACTGTTTCGCGGGTTCACCTCGGTGATTCATCTTTGGATCAATGGTTGGACAGTGAGACTGTAATAGGTATGTCTCTTTAGGTGTCGTGTCCCTAGGTAGGGACATGACCTTTCTTGGATTGTCGACTTCCGCATGTATCATTTTGTTGTTCACCATGTACTTGGTCAACGCCTCCTGAAGTTGAAAATATCATTATATGGTGGTAAGTGGACGGTACAACACGAAGTTAGTGTATCATTGGCCTTCCAATAATAGCGTTTACGTGAAACTGTCTTATACTACCAAGAACGTCACCAACGTCAAGGAAGTGTGGTCACCCTCGTCGAAGGTTACATGTAGTTCGATACTTCCCTTGGGATAGACAGTGCTGCCACCGAACCCAATTAGTGGGTTGTTGCTAGGGACCAATTTCATGGCATCGTAGGCTTGTAGAGACAACACATCAGTGGAGTTGCCACCGTCAATCAGAATCCTCCGCACCCTTATGTTGGCTATGATCAATGATACTACAAGGGCATGTTATGGGGTTGATGTGATCTACACGCCTCTGCTGGAGAGAACTGGATAGTATCGTCACCAGCAACCAAGATTTGCACCTCTTCGGTGGCTGGTAGCTCACGGGCCTCCCGAGCATGGACTTTCCGTTTTTCAGTTTAAGGTGCCTCCCACTGGTCCGCCTAGTATGGTGCGGATTTCTTGAGGAGGCGGGGAGTCTCCAGTGTTCTAGAGCATGAGGGAATGTGCGAAAAGCATTCTGGAGCACGGTCTTTGGTGCAAAAAATAGTTCGCCAAGGGTACTTCTGGCCTACCATGCTAAAGGATGCAAGGAAATTCACATGAGCATGTGATAAGTGCCAAAGATATGTCATGATACCACACTAGTCGCCGAAAAATCTAACCAGTATGGTTGAACCCTGGCCCTTTGGGCAGTGGGGGTAGACCTGATTGGACCCATGTCACAAGCCAAGGGGCAAATAAAATTCGCAGTCGTGGCGGTGGATTACTTTACGAAGTGTGTAGAAGCTGAGGCATTGGCCACTATAACAGAGAAAAAAGTAACCGATTTCATCTGGACGCATATTATATGTCGCTTCAGAGTACCACATACGTTGATAACAGACAACAGGAAGCAATTCAACAACGCAGCCCTCCGTAATTTTTGCCAAGAGCTAAACATCCGACACCACTGCTCCTCACCTGCGCACCCCCAAGCAAACGGACAAGTAGAAGCGGTAAACAAGATCATTAAGAAAAATCTTAAAACCAAACTTGAAGATCTCAATAGAGCTTGGGTCGATGAACTTCCGAAGGTCCTGTGGGCTTATCGAACAACCCCGAGAAGCTCCCTACTCATTGGCATACGGTGCAGAGGCAGTGATACCCGTAGAAATCAGTATCGCCTCGCCAAGAACACAGTTGTTCGCCCTAGAAACGAATGGCCAAGCCTTGCAGTTGGAACTAGACCTGCTTGAGGAACGCCGAGAAGGGGCAAGAGTAAGGGTTGCCGAGTACAAAAATCGAGTGGCGCTTTACTACTCAAAAGTCAAAATTTGTTGTTTCAAGCCAGGCCACCTAGTACTCCAAAAGTTCTACCGAACACAAGAGATCCGACCAACGGTGTCTTAAGACCAAATTGGGAAGGCCGCTACATGGTAACACACGTCATCTGCCGCATAACTTACCACTTGGAGACACTTGATGGCACGAAAGTTCTGCACCCTTGACACGCCGAACACCTAAAGAAATACTACCAATATGCATTCTATGGCGTCAGCAAAACTCAACTTCAGCTAGGCAGTATTTTGTTTTCAACTTTGCTTTATTGTTTACTTTCAAGCTATCATTTCTTTTGTTATTGTTTCAACAAGAATGTAGTAAATGACATTTTTTGATCAATAAAGATAAATTCAAGCATACTTGTTGGCTTTCTAACTAAGCACTACTTGAATGGGGGCAACATGTATACGGTTATTACAACAGTTTAAGAACACAAACGATCTACGTTCGATATTAAAAAATGAACTTAGTATGAAAAATAACCTCCATGCAAAAAAAAAAAAAAACTTACGACCTGCGCAAAAATTTACGCCCCGTGCCAAAAATTACGGCCCGTGCTAAAATTTACGCCTCAATTGATCAATATGTTAATTCACCTTATATTGTGATTTTTTTTTTCAGGAAAAATAACTTTATATGCGTGAAACACCAATCGAGCCATTTGAACCTGAACCTGAAAGAGCTAGCGAATTTAACTCTGCCTTTGTTGTAGGTATTATCAACAGTTTGAATTTCGTTATTTGATTTCGCCAGAGCCAAAGCATCTCGTCAAAGATTTTGAAAGATGGAGAATTATCAAAGAAACTTGTATAACTTCGTCTATCCAAATCAATATGTTAAAGATACAATAGCTCAACAGAATCAATGGATTTCAAGCTACAAAGTGCAGAAATTAGCTATGTCACACTTTAATCAAGCGAGCCCTTATTGGGACGAACAATGTGCTCAATCCGCTTGGCAAGAAGAGAATTATTCAACGAACTACCAGAGTCAAATCTTTTGTGGAGACAATCACAATTGCGAAGAGACCCCTGCAAATCCTAACTTGACGATATATGAGATCTTGCAAAATGCAACACAAAGACTTGATCAACTGAATGCCTGTGTGTATGGCGAAGCAAACAACCAATTTAGCTTAGGCATTCAACATCAACAAGGATACGAGCATAATTCCAACACTTCGTATGACAGCCTGCTTAGAGAAGCCGTAGCCAAATGTGATAGTATCCTTAAGACCTTAGATCGTGAGTCCACAAACGAAAGAGTTGAGCGAAGCAATATATGCGAACCTCAGCCAACGAACTATGGTGAATTTGGAACAAACGAGGAGTTTAAACTGCTCCATCACGACGAACAATTTCCTGGTTTGGGGACGCCCAGTGAGGAAGAAACGTTCGCCCTCGTCATTGGGAGTCAGACACGTGTCCGAACCTCAACCAACGAACTATGGTGAATTTGGAACAAACGAGGTGTTCGACACTCGTCATTGGGAGTCAGACACGTGTCCGACCCCGTGTGCATGTGTAGGGGTGTGCCGAACGTGAGTGGCGGGCCGAACTTGAGTCCGGCCCCGCATGCGCGCGTGTATGTTGGGTCGAATGCTTAGTCGGCCCCCCACGCGTACGACACGTCTTGGACCGAACGTGAGTTCGACCTTGTAAGTGTAAGGGAAGAGATAGGTTGATCCTAAGAACGAACCACTTGCACCGAGTTGGAACCATAAGCCCAATCGTAGGGTCACTTTGAGGTCTCGTCGTCATTTTGACGTAGGGTCACATTGAGGTCCCAACGTCATTTTGACGTAGGGTCATCTTGAGGTCCCGTAGTTAATTTGACGTAGGGTCATCCTGAGGTCTTGTCGGGCGCCACGTCGTATACAAACATCATGCAATGGGTAACACCACTCTTGGCAACTTAAACACAAGTGTCAAGAAGTAGCACGTGGCATCAGCAAAACGACGCCACGTCGTACACCAACATTATGTAATGGATAACACCACTCTTGTTATCTTAAACACAAGTGTCGAAAGATAAACAAGAGTGAAGGGCAACTGTTGTAGGTAGTTTTCTCACCATTCTCAGCCCATAACGAGCACCAAAACAAAGCCCGAAGAAGGTCCAAACACGGAGTGGGTGAGACTCGACACGCAGTGAGAATTGGCCTGTAGCCACAAAGATGGGCCTCGGAAGGGAAGACAGATGCCTAGAAGCCCACGTGAGGGGGGTCAGACACGTGTCCGACCCCGTGGGCGTGTGTAGGCGTGGGCTGAACGTGAGTCCGGCCCCTTGTGTGTGCGTGTAGGGCGGACCGAACGTGAGTCCAGCCCCTTGTGTGTGCGTGCAAGGCGGGCCGAACATGAGTCCAACCCCTTGTGTGTGCGTGTAGGGCAGGCTGAACGTGAGTTCAGCCCCGCATGCGCGCGTGTATGGTGGGCCGAATGCTTAGTCCACCCCTCACGCGTATGACACGTCTTGGACCGAATGCTTAGTCGGCCTTATAAGTGCAAGAGAAGACACGAGTCGATCCTAAGAACGACCCACTTGCACCGAGTTGGAACCAGAAGCCCAATCGTAAGATCGCCTTGAGCTCCTGTCGTCATTTTGACGTAAGGTCACATTGAGGTCCCAACTTCATTTTGACGTAGGGTCATCTTGAGGTCCCGTCGTTATTTTGACGTACGACCATCTTGAGGTCCTGTTGGGCGCCACGTCGTACACAAACATCATGTAATGGGTAACACCACTCTTGTCATCTTAAACACAAGTATCAGGAAGTAGCACGTGGCGTCAGCAAAACGATGCCACGTCGTACACCAACATCATGTAATGGATAACACCACTCTTGTTATCTTAAACACAAGTGTTGAAAGATAAACAAAATTGAAGGGCAATTGTTGTAGGTAGTTTTCTCACCATTCTCAACCTATAACGAGCACGAAAACCAAGCCCGAAGAAGGCCCAAATACGGAGTAGGGGAGACCCGACATGTAGTGAGAATGGGCCCGCAACCACAAAGATGGGCCTTGGGAGGGAAGACAGAGGCCCGGAAGCCCGCGTGAGGGGGTCGGACACGTGTTCGAGCCCCATTGGTAAGGGTCAAACACGTGTCCGACCCCCAATGGTGAGGGTCGGACACGTGTCCCACCCATAATGGCGAGGGTCGGACACGTTTCTAACCCCGTGCGCGTGTGCACTGGGCCGAACGTGAGTCCCACCCCTTGTGTGTGCGTGCAGGGTGCACCGAACGTGAGTCCGACCCCTTGTTTTGCTGACGCCACGTTGTACACCGACATCATGTAATGGGTAACACTGCTTTTGTTATCTTAAACACAAGTGTCGAAAGATGAACAAGAGTGAAGGACAACTATTATAGGTAGTTTTCGCACCATTCTCAGCCCATAACGAGCACCAAAACCAAGCCCGAAGAAGGTCCAAACACGGAGTGAGGGAAACCCGACACCCAGTGAGAATGGGCCCGCAACCACAAAGATGGGCCTCGGGAGGGAAGACAAAGGCCCGGAAGCCCACGTGAAGGGGGTCGGACACGTGTCCGACCTCCAATGGCGAGGGTCGGACACGTGTCTGACCCCGTGCGTGTGTGTAGGGGTGGGCCGAACGTGAGTCCAGCCCCGCGTGCGCGTGTGTATGGTGGGTCGAATGCTTAGTCGGCCCCCCACGCGTACGACACATCTTGGTCCGAACGTGAGTTCGGCCCTGTAAGTGCAAGAGAAGATACAGGTCGATCCTAAGAACGACCCACTTGCACCGAGTTGGAACTAGAAGCCCAACTTCTTACTCCAATTTTGATTAACTGATCCAGTAACTGCGACCCAATCAAGTCCAGTTGATTTTTAATAGATCTTCACAGTTCACACCAACAAAGATTATAACATCAATTTCGATCTTCTAAGAAAATGCATCAATTTCAATTTATTTAAAATAATAATAAAATGACAAAAAATTATGTATAAAAGAATAGTAACAAAAGGCTGTAATAGGGCCACAAGTTATCGTCCCATACGTTGTTTCCAAATACCCATTTTGGTTTCATTGCTATATTTTCTAAATTTATTGTCTCTCCAAAAATAAATTACCACTAGGGGAAATTGCATGTATATTATAATAAGGTAAAAAAATTGCATAAATAGTAAAATAATGAAAATATTTATAAATATAGCAAAATTAGATTTATAAATTCCATCATTAATATCTGATAGACTCCATCGATAGTGTCTGATAGACTCCATCAATAGCGTCTGATAGACTATATCAATAATGTTTATAGAATCTATCAAAAAAAAGTTACTATATTTGCAATATTTTTAAAAAATTGCTATAATTCTAATAGAAAATTTGGTATAAAATGTAAATTCTCTTATTTTAAATTAAAAATTAAAAGAGGATTTTTATACTGACATACTGTAGAGCCACAGTTCCCAAGAGTTTACATTAATTGCAAGACAGTGGGACAGAACAGTGCCCAACAATATTAATAATAATAAATGAAAAAAAAACTCACAATTTATTTCTCTCTTTTTTAAAAAAAATAATTTATTTCTATTTTTAAATGGGTTAATACACCTCTGCCGGTAAATCTCGGCCGCCGCCGTGTCCGCCGCCGTCCTCAAAGGTAAAATGGAGCCAAACGAATTAAAAAAATTTCGAAAATTTTCAAGAGAAAAATACAAATGAAGGTAAAACAATATAACCCATTTCATTAAAAAGAACAAAAAAAATTACAAAGAGGGCAAAATGTACTTAAAATGAACAGAGATAAATGGAAGAGGAAGAAAAAAAAAACCAAATAAAAAAACAATTACAAGAGATTGAGCCGGTCCGCCAATATCACCACCAGAACCGCCGCCGCGCGACGCCGGTTCAGAGATCAAACGCCGGAGGAGCCACGGAAGTGATAAGCCTGAAAAAGAGTCCTGCATTTTTTTTTTGTCAGCTTTTACCGAACCCAGAAACTCATTTTTGGCCATTTAATTTGCCGTAGATCCCGCCATAGTCCGCCATCTACTGAAGCCGGTTCAGCCACCGCCGTCTTCGCCGCCGCAAGAGGATGAGATGAGACATGTGAAAAAAATGGGGGAGATGGGTGAAATAATAAGATTTGGGGATTTTTTTTTTTTGGTGTAAAAAAATAAGTTGAAAACACTCAAAGATAAAGATAGAATGTAAAATTGAGAAGTGGGTCAGGTTGAAAGGAGTGATAGTCAAAAGAAATTGGAAAAATAATTCAAAATAAACATCAAGGGGATGAGAGAAACATTGGATTTAAAAAAAAAAAAAAAAAAAAAAAAAAAAATCTCTCTCTAGAATTCTTTGTTGTTCTTCTCTTCTCTCTCTGGTTTCTTGTAATTGGGGTTTTCTTTTATTAGAAATTTGCAATAAATGATTTGAAGAGGAAGGTGAAAGAAATGTAAAGGTGGAGGAAATTGTTTTTGTTTTTGTTTTTTTAAAATTTATTTAAATAATAATTTAGGGTCTGTTTCTTCTGATTTGAGTTCTGACTCTAACAAAGTGAGGCTAAGTAAATGTGAGGAGGAGGAAGGAAACTCAGATTTATTTAGCTTTGGTGGATTACGTACATCAGGAGCTTAACTATAATTCCTTTCGGATTTTCCTTAGCTTCTTAGCAAATTTACTTACATCTCAATTATAGCATAAATCATTTGACTCTAACATATTTAATTGTCAATTAATTAATTACATAAATTGATTTTTTTTTTTTTTTTTTTTTTTTTTTTTTTTTTTTTGTTGTTGTTGTTGTTGAACCAGACTTTTGGGAGGTGTTTGGATGAGATTTGGATGAGGAGTAATTTTAAGAAAGTAAAAATTGAGAGTTGCAAGAAAAAACTAGTTTGAATATTTTTTTTTTTTTTTGTAGATGAGTTAAAGTTAAAAATTTGTTTGAATCTAGATTTAAAATGAGTAGTTATTTGAGCAATTAAAAAATAATGATTAGGATGAGTTATTAAAAATGAGTTATTTTGATTGATTATAAAGAAATGATTAGAAATGAGTAGGTTAGAAATGAGAAATTGTTTTAAGTAGTTATAAATTAATGGTTAGAAATGATAGTAAAAATGAAAAGTTTTTTGAGTAGTTACAAAAATTCGAATAGATATTTTTTAAGGAGAAATTAATAAATCTTCAATCTAAATTCTTTTTAAATACGGTAAACAAACACTTCCTAAAGTAGTGAGTCAATCAATAATGATTAGAAGTTAATTATGTTAGGGGTCATTTAGTGGGTCGGGAACAACCTCA
Organism: Sicyos baderoa; assembly: GCA_037832685.1. Classification (NCBI taxonomy): domain Eukaryota; kingdom Viridiplantae; phylum Streptophyta; class Magnoliopsida; order Cucurbitales; family Cucurbitaceae; genus Sicyos; species Sicyos baderoa. The sequence continues at coordinate 9,489 of JBBMEF010052210.1, forward strand.
TGGAAGGAAAGGGATCCCTTCCTAGTGTTTGACCCGCTTTGAAAAAAAAATCTCGACTCATAACACTTAACTGACGTGTGAACCCTCATATATATTTTGGGATAGTGAATTAGGATTGTACATAGTCTGACTTGGATTGAATTGAGAGAGTTATTTGGATCGACCAACCCAAAGTTTTGTGTTAGTTAATCTTCCAACCCGTTCAACTCTATGCATTAGAATAACCCAATCCAACTCAATCCTATGTGTTTCGGGATGTGGTTATCGTCTCTTACCTCTATAAGACAACTCTATTTCTACTTCGTAAACATATAAACAAACAAATAAAAGATGAATGATAATTAATATACTTGAACTTAGTGCATATTATTTATCATCAATATGCTAAGACCATATCTCATTAATTAATTTGTCGTCTCTTACATATATATGTGTGTATATTATTTATTAGTTCGGGTTAAAGTGTGTTGAACGAGCCAATAACCAACCAAATCCAACGAAAATTGTAAAATCATAACCCAACTCAATCCAAATAAAATTATAACCAAACCCAATCCTTATAATTTTGTTTGGGTAGTCTGGCTTGCTCGAATTGTTGGTTCTTTTGTACACCTCTATAATGATTGGGGTCAAGCACTTTGAGATAATATCTTGATTACCTCGGTACATTTTGAAGGAATATGAGATTCTTAACATGCTTCTTCAAGTGTCCACTCTTTTCGGTTCATTTATATATTGTTATGATTTGAGTTAAATAATATTGTTGTTGCTTGTATTTTTCCTTGTGATATATATGCTTGACGCATCAATTTATTTATTTATTTAGGGTGTTCGGTTGCTCATTATCATGATGGTTGGACATTATCGAACATACCTCTTTGCTTTGGACAATCAACCCTCCCTAAATAGAAGGATATTTTATTTGGGAAACTTCTAATTATAGTGTTGTGAAGTATGTTTGATTTGTGTACTATATGTTGCATAGTGATAGCTATGTTGTAGATTTGATGGATGATAGATAATATGATCTAAGCATAAATTATTGATTGGATGAGTATGTAGAAATTGAGTTGTGTTGTTGGATGGATTGATCTTTTGAGTGTATTTATATATTGTGATAGCCTTATAATAGATTGAGATTGCATTTAGTCTAGGCATTGCATACCATTGAGTCTTAATTAAATTTTATTGCATGTCACATGCTAGGTGTGAACCATCATGGGATAGCTCAATTGGTCATAGAGAGTTTTAGGGTGCATAAGGTGATGGGTTCAAATCCCATGATGGCCACCTACCTAAGAATTAATTTCAAATTAATACTTACGGGTTTCCTTGGCATCCAAATGTTGTAGAGTTAGGCGGTATGCCCCGTGACATTAGTCGAGGTGCGCTTGTACACGCAAGCTGGCCCGGACAGTCACAAACATAAAAAAAAAAAGAAAAAAAAAAAAAAATGCTAGGTGTGGTCAAAGCTCATGAACGAATGGAGGTTACTAATATGGGTGCTTGCATGAATACTTATACTAGACACTTGTCAGGGTGCTCGACATGAATATATATTGTACCTACTAGTGAACCTAGTTGCACATGCTTATAAATGGACTTTGTCATTAGTACCTTATTTATATTATACACTTGTCTAGGTGATGATGATCAACATGGTTGAATTATACCTACCTTTGTGCTTGGTTGCACATTTGTATGTGTATTGCACCTTTGTTGCAATCAAGGGTTATTGTACTTTGATTTCATTTTATTGTTGTCATTTGTCTATGTTGTAGTTGAGATATGATAGTGGACCTAGTGACGAGCAATATTTATTTAAAAATAGAAATACTTATCCACCCTTTGATAAGTATTACTCTTACTAAGATTACAATACTCATCCATTTTCTATTTATTTTTTAGATCGTGGACAATATCAAAATGGTTGATTGGGATCTAACATGAACATAAAAATTTGTGTCTTTCATTTGAATTTTTGTTTATAGCACAACCTATTTTCATTATTATGTATGTTTGGATCAACTTAAAGAAATTTATTGGATTTTAAAAGTTTGATATAAAATCAATTGAGGCATTTATTAGAGTTGACTTTTCTATTTCAATTTCAAATATTGTATTTAATGGATAGAGCAACACCCATAAATACAAAGTATGGGAATGGAAGTTTGATAAACTAATTCAAAAAGAAAAAAAAATGAAAAACTTTACTTTACATCATAAACAAGTACTTATCATAGAAGAAATGTGGCGTTTGTGATCAAAATCCGCTGGACTTAGCTCCTGGAACTAGGAAATGAAAGTGGCTAATGATTGGTAAATTAACGATTGTATAGCTACTTGTATGTAATATGTATTGTTGACGAACAAAAATTGTTTCTTAAAGTTGTTCTCTGGTTTGACTGCAAAAACTAGGAAATGAAATTTTGATAGTGTGAAATCTTAACAAATATGAGGTTCCGAGCGGCGATAGAGGCTTGGGGTCTCGAAAAGTTAAGAGTGTGCTCCCCAAAAGTAGTATGTTCAAAATTAACGAATGAGCTTAATTGTAAAAAAAATTATTGTCTTTTTGGTCTAGCTTAGGAATGGGTAAGGGTGGCCGTGAGTATGTACTAGGGATGCTCCGATTCCTGCCTATAAAAAAAGAAGTTAGTTTATAGATGTGCTAAATTCTTTCTAACTCTATTGCCCTTTGCTTCTTATCCTTGTTTTTATGTCAAACACAAATAATTATTTTTATAAATAATTATTTTTTTCACATTCTTTTTATAAGTCTCATCTTCTTTATAATCATTTTCATTTTTCTTACCAAAATATTAGTTAATGTCTTAAAATTATTTCTATTATAGTAAACCTTAATAAATGGATTTCATTGTTTGGTTGTAGACCAGTTCAACATCAGCTTTATGGGTTCAATTCCCCCAACTTGTACTCCAAAAAAGAAAGAAAATATCTAAATTTATTCAAATCATAAGTACTAAATTTATAATTTGCCCTAAAAGATATGCCTTAACAAATTAATAGGGGTGCACACTAACCCGACAACCCGAGAAACTCGAACCAACCCAACCCAAATTATCGGGTTGGGTTGGGTTGAATACATAAATGGGTTGGGTTGGGTTGAAAATCATG
>JBBMEF010052221.1:0-12622 GCA_037832685.1 Sicyos baderoa
AATCTATCAAAAAAAGTTGCTATATTTGCAATATTTTTAAAAAGTTGCTATAATTCTAATGCAGAGTAGGAAAATTGGTATACAGCGCAAATTCCCTTAAAAATATTTCTTCCATAATCAAAGCCAAAATTTTGTTTTTAATGAATTTAAGTCACGATTTTGAAAAAAATATCTTCTAGGATGTTACTCTTGTGATTAATGAAAGGGACACGTCATTATGTGGACGGTACTTTTTTTTTTTTTTTTTTTTTATTTAATGAATTTAAGTCACGATTTTAAAAATCGCAAGCTTTTACGGCTTGTTTGATATCTTGTCTGTACTTTACTTGTCATTTATAGAAAATATAAACTAAATGAATTTGATAAAACATTTATGAAAGTGAATTCACATGGATGTGTTTTAGGTGTTTATATATTCTAACATTTTATTTACACTATAGACAGTGAAAACATGAAATATAATTTGTGTTTTAGGTGTAAATTTGTGTTTTTTAAGAGTTGGATTCCCTTGTTAGTTGTTAATCAAAAGAGAATCGAAGGAGCACTATCTACATGTGACGTTATCTTGACCACTAAACTACTCCATGATAATTAATTTTTCTTTACTAAATATTTCCCTTAAAGAGCTACGTGGGAGAAATATTTCAAGATGCATAACTCAAAAACTTGCTTTAAAAAATATTTAGGTATATATATAATAAGTCCTCGTGACCTATGTTGTCGTTTCACGTAACTCTGGTTTCCATTTGAAATTAATCATTTTTTATTCCCTCTTATTAGTAAGATAGGTAACATACATCTCAAATGTATATAATAGTCTACGATTTATCAGAATTCACAATTATAATAATTTAATTGATGTTACTTATTAGTTGGTTATTGATTTAATTCATGGTGGTCATCTATCTATTATAATATTTAATTGTAAATAATTTACCAACAAAAATTAGCTCTATCGGGAGTCGAATCTCTATTGCTAAATTTTATTGTATAAAAAAAATATAAATAACTTCTTTTTTTTTTTAATCCACCGACCCAAATAGTTATAACTAAAAATATATGTATATATATATTTACACTTTGACAACCAAACATTATAATAGTTCGATAATTTATTCTATGAGACAAGTTAAAGTGGTAAGTTAACTCAAACATTCTAATATCCGTATAATCAATAAATATGCCAACCGAGCGGTAGCTCAATCGGCATCAATATATTTAATGACTTAAAAGTCTTGGGTTCGAGTCTCCCATATAACTACACGAGGTAATGGTGCTCATATTTACACGAGGTAATGGTGCTCATAGAAAAATAATTTAAGGGGGTGGTTGAAAATTAAAGATAAATTCTCACTCTTATGAATAAGACGAAGGCAGGTCTTTTATTGTATAGTGATATCTTTTAATATGAACGAAACTTAGTTGCATATTGATAAGTATGAGTCCGTTTGGTAGCGTTCTTGTTTCTTGTTTCTTGTTTCTGTTTCTTAATAAAATTATATAAATACTTTTTTTTTATATAAATACACCAGGGTGTGTATACTCTTTTTTTCTTTTTTAATAATATGGTGTGTATACTTAACCACCACTTTTTAAATTAATAAAAACGGAAATGTTATATGAAATGATTAATTTACCATCATTTAAATTATTTTAAAAATAAATAAATAAATGAAAAGATATGATTCATAGTGGTAAATACAATATACTTACATAGAATGAGTCAATGATCCAATTATTTCATTATTTGGTTGTAAATCAGTTTAATCACGAATTCGATCCCTAGAATCGATATTTGTAATCATTTCCCCTAATTTATAATAAAAAAAATAAAAATAGAACATACTTATCCATGAATACCTAAATTTTTCTCTTTAAATTTTGTTAAAAAAATATGTTACCAAATGAAATTTTAGGGAATGAGAGACGTCCGCGTGGACAAATCAGAGAAAAGAAATAAGATAGGGTGGGGAAACTGTTTAGAAGAGAACTAGATTCCACGCGCACTAATGCGCGTGGAGTCAAATCGCGTTGCTGGAAGATGTTGCCCGTACAGCTCAGCGAATGCTACACGAGCGCCACTAAACGACAATATATCGTCATGACTTATGTCATTTCGAGTCTCCTAATTTTATTTTTACTAAAAACCTTTTCAACATTTGATTTCCTAGAATTTTAAAAAGGGCTTCAATATTTGGAAGCTTGTTCACATGGTTTGAAAATATTGTTTTAAAAATTATATTCAATATTTTGTTTAAACCATAACATGGGTTTTGAATTTGTTAAGACGTGTTTTAATATATTTAATCAGTTTTATAACATCAATTTAAAATTTGTAAGTTTTTATTTTTCTTAGTTATATTCTAACCTATGACTTTGATTCATGAAGAATATTTATTAAGTATTTAAATATTAGATGTTTTTTATTTGATAGGCAATGAAAATTGATTATTTATTTGCTTATTTCTTATATTCGGGTTTTTTATGAGATATATATTATAGAAAAGTTATTAACGCTTGATTTGATAATTATTTGAAAATTTAAGATTATTTTACTCAAATGACGAATAGGATGATGTTTTTGACGATAATTTTAATATACAACTGAAAATGTCTTAACTATTAAAGAAATCTTCCTAAAAAACCCTTAATCAATTTACTTAGAGTTGACTTTTTGAATTTTCCCAATTAAAAATTTTAGTGGTCCATGTGTTAATAAAAACTTAATCCAATCTATTTGTCACCCATAAAGCATAGGATTCTCTTTTGGCATCCACCCATACATTTGATTCCTCTTCATGTTCTTTTAATTTATTGTACTTTTTTTTTAAAGTTATTTGTGCAGTCAAACATGTCGTTATAAGTAGTTTGATTTAGAACAATTTAGTTTATTGCGTTTACACAAAAAAGGTCTCGAGAATATCATAATTATTCGTATTAAATATTGTAAAGTTTAATCAAATTGAGCTTATTTTTGTGATAATCAACCTGTATTTTCATTATATTTTTTATACATGTAATTTTAATTCAGAGGTTATAAATGATTTCAAAAAAAAAAAAAAATCAGAGGTTATAATATAAAATTTTCATCTCTAAATCTTCTTTCTAATAAATTTATATTAAAATTTGTAAGTTGACTTTTTTTAGAGTTCAATAATAGTTTGAGTTCTGCTACAATTAGAGTTTTTATCGATTTCTTATTATTAATTAACTTTGATGAAACATCACACCATTAAATAATATTGTTAGGTTTTTAAAAAATAAATAATAATAATTTTAGCCATATAGTGAGGATTTTATTGGGCCAAACTCTTAAGTTATTTTTCTTTGAAATGAGAAAAAAAAAACGGTAGTAACCTAATAAAAAGATATAAATTAAGAAAATTTTGCCGTATAACCGAAAAAAAACTAAATTACTCACAAAATATATATATTTCGTATAAATTGATAGAGGGGAACTACAAATCTTACAAATAAGAAGCTACCTAATACGTACTACTCTAAAATAATCACACAAATACAGACGAATCCTGATAAAATTACCAAAATATCTATGTTTGATATCAATTGAATTGATTATCTTTGATCCATTTAACTGATTGAATTTAATTAAAAGTAAATAAGTTTAGCATAGTGAAAGTAATAAACCTTTAAGAGCATGGGATTTAAATAAAGGAAGTTTTAAAATATGGAAAAATTATATACATAAAAATATACTATAAATGAAAAAAAAAATGCTAAAATTAGAATTATTACGATAAAAGTTGCACATTTATAACATTTTATTTATAAATTATAGACGAAGTTAGTGAAAGTTCATAAATTATAAAAATATTTAATATTAGCGAATGAGTAAAGATCTTACAAAGTCAAATTTAATCTATAAATTTTTCCATGAACATTAAAAAATTGAAGAAATTTTATTAATGTTAAAAGTTTTTACAAAATTCATATATAATAAAAATGAATAAAAAAAATACAATTTTTTAACATTAAACCATCCTTGTTTTTGCCAACAAAAACAATAATATAATAACATCAAAATATATCCAATAACCAAAAAATCTTGGAGGAAGAAAAAAAACTTAAATCAATCTTTAAATGATATTTTAATGAGTTAAATATAAAACTACTAGATGAAAATAATTTAAAATTACTTTAAAAACTGATTAAAAAAAAAAAAACTTTTAACATTTTTTTTGTTACCATTTAAACACCCTTTATTTTTGTTGTTTTTAGAGAAATTTAAAAATGGCAAAAAAGTAAAACAAAAAGTTTTGTAAATGGCATTTTCTAGGTAAAACACTTTTAAAAAAAGCCACGTACAAAAATAATAACATGAGCTGAGGTGTAACAATATTATTTTATACGACTTACTAACCTTAAGATTACATGTTTAATTTATTGATTTTCAATATATTGAATAAAAAAAAAGTAAAATATAAAGTAAAAAATGATTAAAATAATTACAAAGTCAAAACAAAACACGACGTGAAATTACCGACTTGTACCGTTTTAAAAATTAAATCCAACAACTTTCCGGTATATAATAGCATATTTAATTTTCCGGTGCCAAGTACGGAATTATTTATTTCATAAATTCCGTACTTATCTCTTATGATTTGTATTAGATTGGTAAGCGTGATAGCTACTCTTTTTTCTTTTCTTTTTTTTCCTTAATTTATTATATCGAACTTTTGTTTGCTTTACAATATGATATGAACTTTTGAAAATTCATGATTGTAAAAGATTATATGATAACAATTGTGGTGACTTTTTCTTAGGAGGATAAAAAAATAAAAAAAATCAAATCAATAGTCTAAAGTAATAGAGTTTGGTGCTTTTTAAGGTTTAGTTTTCTTTTTAGATATTTTGGTGTGAGATTAATTTCACAAATTCATATATGCAAATTAAAGAAAAGTAATTTTTTTCAGCTAAGAAATTATACTACTACTAATAATAATTTTGGTGAATCAAGTAATTTTTGAAGTTTTGTGAATTTTCCAAAATCTTTAAAAAGTTAAATATTTTATTCAATTCAAGCGGACTCTCTTAAGAAATTTATCATAAATTTTCTTGATAACAAAATATTTGAAATACTAGATAATATGGAGAGTTTTTCTAACATGTTTTTTTTAAAAACGATGTCATATAGAAAAAAGATCATCTTGAATTGGATTTGAAGATTGTTGGGATTGAGTACCTACATAAGCTTATGCTCTTTTTTACTTTGGTCAAATTGGAATTTGAAAGACTCTCGTCTTATATTAGATAATATAAAATTTTATCTTGAAATCAATCGATGGTGAAAAGAATAACTTATATTCTTTATAAAGATATCGAAGACTCTCACATTTATAATGTGGGATAAAGACCGCAAAATGAGTATTGCCAATATTAAAATTAAATAACTTATCCACGAATAAAGTGACTGAAGTAAAATAAACAATATTATAAGCAATTATTAGTGAAATCTTTTTCTTGATTGATACTACTTATGTAGCCATTAGACTTCAAATAGATTATTGAAAGCTCAACTCTTCAATAAAATGGGCTTAAACGACTTGGCTTTATAGGTAGAGATAGAGATTTGAAAACGATATTAATTTAGAAAAGGCAAGAAAAATGGCCAATGAACATAATCGTCCACCATCAACTTCAACTTTATCAAGTTGATGGAGTTGCTTTATCTTCATCTAATAGCTTCCACTTTTTTTGACTACGTGGATTTTTCTTCTTTTTGCTTTTTTAATCGAGAATACATATTATTATGAAAACGACAATCACTAATCAATTCGAAGACGTAAAACAGAGAAATACGGAAACGTAAAAGTATAGAAAAGTAAAAATCAACACAGAAATTTACGTAGTTCACTAACGTTATATTAACTAATCCACAGACGGAAAGGGAGAACACGCTTAATAGCTTCTATGTATCTTATAAATGTTATTATGCCTCTTGACTTTTCCATTGTGGAGTCTCAAACATAGCTTTTTCAAAATGATGAATAATTTGGGTTTCTAATTATTTTTTAAAATATGTTTTTTTGATGTTTGGGATTGTCTAAATCAAATTATGCACACCTCAACTATTATTACAAGATATACTCGGCCAACCCTACAATATATAAATTTTAATAAAATTCGTAAAAAATTATTTTCTAAATAAATTATAGATTTAACCATCATCTTGGATTTACCAAATTGGACGATTATCATGTATATGTCTTTTTTTAATTTTTTAATTTTTAATTATTATTTTTCAATATTTATGACTATTTGGGTCAATTTACTTGCTATCTTTACGAGTATTTTCACTTTTTGTTGTGTGGGGTTGTTATTGATCGGTAGCCCAAGTGGAGAAGGAAAGCTTTAAGGAATTTTTCTCTACCGAAGCTTCACGTCACATTAATCATTTAATTCCTTTGGATAACCTAGAATGTTAAGGCTACTTAGGTTACGAGATTAACAAAGTCAATTTTCTGAAGAATATTGTTAATATAATATTCACAAAATAATTTGTATCTCTTAAATATAACAGAAACTTATTAATAAAAGAAATAGCTTATTATTACTATTATTAAAGCATTTTTAGGATGGGTTTGTCTTAGGACTTAGAAAAGAATAGAGTGGAATGAGGAGAAATAGGGTGGAGTCGATGAGTTAAGTATCGTTGGAGTAATTAATTACTGTTTAAGGATTTGTGTTAATAGTGATTGGACTAATGAATTACTTGTTTGGAAATCGACGTTAATAAAGTTTGGAGTATTATTATTTATTTTTTTATCATTATTATTATTTAGTTTTGATTGAAATGGTGGTGGGAGTAATTAACAAAAATTATAAGTATGATAAAGGGTTTATGAATTTAATTATCCACTTGAATGGTTGTTATTAATCTAATTTTTTTTAAATCATTGCTAATTTAATAATAATTAAAAGTGAAAAATCAAATCCATGATATTTTAATTCATTAAAACATATATATACCTATAAGCTATAAAAAAAAATCCAATCGAGATATTAATCAACTGTTAATTTATATTCTGCTACTAAACATATATATATATATTTTTTTTTTTTGAGAATAGCACGAAGTAAGCAAATAATAATAAGTTTAAATTTTTAAAAATTTAGGCTAAATTTATTATTGATTTGACCATTTAAAAGATGAACGGGTACCTCGAATATTTATATAAATCTTAAGAAAAATAAATAGAAAGAAATTGGGCATGGTGGTCTTATTAAAATAGTAATTAATTTGAACAAAAGCAAGCCAAATGTATTGCTCTGTTTTTTACCTAACGAAGAGACGGTAAAAAAAAAAAAAATCGAACTTTATTGAATTTTGTTTCATAGTTTATTTTATATATACACCCTAAATATTAACAACTTAAAAATATATAAAAAAGTAAAGTGTCATTCTAGTTTATTTACTTATAACTATTATTATTACTTTTTTATATAAAATAGGTTAGGGCCCAACATATATTTTTTGATTTGTTGTAATGTTATTCAATCATTCAATTTCTTTTAAAGCTTCATAAAATAGTAAGTATTCAAATAACCAATAAGTCTCTAACAAATTTTCACCATTTTTCATTCTTGTAACGATCTCCAATAACTTGCCTGGATGTATCCACCCCCCTTTTGAGTTGACCTAAGGAGGCAAATATTTTGATTTTATTTTATTTTTAATAAAAGAGCTAAACCTTTGATTTATTTCAAAATCATTAAGATTTCACTCTCACTTAATGCTTAAAAAGAAAATAATTTAAAATAGCAATGGGAAGTGCAAACAACATGATAACCATCCTAGTTTAAATGGTCAAAGAGGATTTTAAAGTGTTTAAAAGGATGAGTTCAATCTATGTGTTAAAGGACGACAAATTTACCACATCTCTACGTTGGTATGATATTGTCTACTTTGAGCATAAACCTTCATGACTTTATTCTTTGGCTTGCTCAAAAGATTTCATACTAATAGAAATACTTGCCTTCCCTTATAAATCCAATGTGGAATTCTACTACACTTTATTTGTATTCCCAACATTATTATAGTCACTTACTAAACATTAATATCCTACCAATTTTCTTAACATCCAAAAATTAATTAAGATATCAATTAAGATGATTATATTTATTTGTAAGGATAATTGAGAATTGAAAATATATCAATTCAATATAAATATATATATATGAAAATTTGTACTATATACCAATTTTAGGACTCTCTATTAGAGTCATAGCATATTTTTATCAAAAATTAATTTATACCAAAATTTCAAGTGATTGATATCAATCAACAGTAATTAATTGATATCAATCATTTGTTAATGATGAGCTTATTAATCAATTATCAGTAATTAATATCAATCACTTAAAACTTTGTTATAAACCAGTTTATAATAAAAATGTGCCATATATATATATATGGAATTATCACATTCGTCCAAAAGTCGAGAATGATTAATTAAGAAGGAAGAGGTAAAATTAAAAAAAATAAAAATAAAAAAATAATTTCCACTATCTAGTGGGGAAGTAGGGCACACATTATTTTGTTTGTTTTTTCGTTTTCTTTTCGAGTGAGCAAACAGTAAAACAAATGTGCTCACTTTACTTTTTGAGGACATTGTATAATGTTTGTCGATTCCTTTGTCTGTGTACTTGACATGATATGCTAGCAACTAAAATATCCCCAAGCAAGTGGACTAAATTTATTTTAGACTTTATCAACTATAGTTAAGTGTCAATGCAACGGCGCCAAAAGAAAAATCAAGAGTCCCCAAGGGGGTGACACAATGGATGAATACTTGAGCTTTGGAAGTATGCTCCCTTCAAGGTTCGAGGTTCGAGACTCACTAGTGACCGGAGACAACGTCAAAAAAAAAAAAAGTGTCAATTTAATTAGTACCAATAAAAATAATAATTCAATCCATATAAATATGGTTATGATTAAGTGCTCACTTTTAATTATGGTGAGATCTTCAAAAAATGTTAAATGTTATTATAAGTTGTATAGATAATTTGAACTTATTGTCAATTAACACTTTTTTGTTGATATGATAATGAATTTGTGTGTATTTTTATGAATTCAGTCGTACTAAAGTTTGAGATGTGTACACAAATTGAAAATTATTATGAGCTCACAAGGGTGTAATAATAAGGGATTTTGTACTGTATAGCAACTTTAGGACCATCTATTAGTATTATAGCACATTTTTTTTTATCAAAATTAGTTTATACCAAAATTTCAAGTGATTGAACTCAATCAGCAGTATTTGATTGTATTCAATCAGTTTGTTAAGTGATCGAGCCCATCAATCAATTACCAGTAATTGAACTATATCACTTGAAATTTTGCTATAAACAAATTTTTGATAAAATAAATAAAAAGAGAAAAAAACAAAGGCACTATTACTATTAGGACACCTCACCCTGTAAACATTATCCATCATATATTGCATGTGACACATCCATTTCTTCTTTCTTTATAATCATTTTTTTTTTCTTTCCCTTACAAAGTTTAGTAACAATTTATTTGAAATGTAATTTCGTATGCTGGTCCCATGATCATAATAGGCCAAGATTCTCAGCTTGAAGCTGGTCCACTTTTTTTCTTTTCAATTTTGCAAAAATATTTCACATGTTTTTTTTTCTTTGTATCTTTCTCTCCCCGGCCGTTGTAGCTATAATTGTATGGTTGAACTAAAATTTTGGTGTTTTTCTTATTGATAGGAGTGCAGATCCAACTTTCTTAGAAGCCATGACTATTCGAAATTGTTTGCATATGACTTTGAATATTGATTTTGACAACATTTAAGTGGAATCTAATTCGCAAACGATTATTCATTTATTAAATAATCATTTACCTTGCCGAATAGAGTTGTGATTTTTGAATATTGAATATGACATCAGACGTGTAATTTTGGGTTTCCAAAACCTATCATTTGAATGATGCATGAGGGAGTGTAATAACTTAGCTCATTCTTTGGCTAAGTTCGTTGAAAAGTCGATTGAAGATTTAGTCTAGATGGAAGATTGTCCTATTTCTTTATTCTCGTTATAGCAAACGGAGTTGATTGTACCTGTTTTTATTCCCTATTTTGAGGCCCTTCTATCCTCTAATCTATTAAGGTTATTCTCAAAAAAAAAAAATGGTGCTCATAGTTTCATGAATGCAATTGCTTCAAATTTGGTTTAGAATACCAATTAAATAATTAAATATAACAAGTGAATTATATATACTTCTTAATTAAAAGCATCAAATGGTCATACCAATTAAAGAATCTCAAAACAAAATTAAAAACTTAATTACTTTTAAGAAACTGATTGAAAATCATTGTCGACCTCAATACACTAATTAAATAACAACACGTGTATTGTACGACCCCACACGCGCCCAAGTTGAAATAATTCGTGAAGCACACGCGCATTGTTTATAGGGAATTACCGTCGCTGCTTATTTATTTATATTAAAATGTCGTCACTGCTTATATCACTTAACTTTAAATTAATAATATTTAAGTCTTCTAATTAATTAATTACTTAAATTACTATTCGTCACACGGATTAAACTAATAATTAGTGAGTGTATCATACTTGGCATGTTTATATTTATGAAAGTTGTAAAAGAGTAGATGGAGAACAAAACTTTGACCAAGTTCAACTAGATCAGATGTCTACGGGGCCGAGGAATGCCTTCCCCGTTCCCGTCCCTGCCACCAAAATCGATCACCGTCTCTGTAATATTAACGTTTTTTATTTTGCGGGGATGGGGGCGGGGATTCCCCGTAGAGAATTAGCGGGGATCGGGTTCCCCGCCGGGAATTATTCCCCGTTCAATTTTTTCAGAAATTATATTTTTTTTCACTTTTTATTTTTTTATTTTATATCTTGTCCTACCTTTATTCAAAATAATTTTTTTATAAAGAATTCTATAAATATAATATCAATTTACAACTTTAACAAATAAATTTTCAACAACTTCCAAAATCAAAATAAATAAATTTTCAAAAAAAATTACTTCTTTCAATAATGTGTAAAATCAAAAAAAAAAATTAATAACAAAGTAATTGTGCTTGCAAAAAAAAAAAAAAAAACTGTTAATATATATAAATATATATATTGTTTTTCAAAAAAAAACATATATACTAATTTAATAAATTTTCAAAAAAAAGAACATATACTAATGTAATATATATAAAAACATATTCGGGGCAGGGCGAGGAAACAAGGTGGGGATGAGGACGGAGACGGTGATCATATTCCCCATCCCCGGAAAAAAATTCGCCCCGCTCACTCTTCATTTTCCCCGCTTAATCGGGGATTCATCGCCTCGTTCAGGGCGGGTCCCCGCGGGGCTAGGTCGGGGCGGGAAAAATGGACATCTCTATGTTCAACACCGGTGTGGTTTCTTGGTCATTAAATTAATCTAATGTCGTTGAGTTAATATTTTTTCAGCCCATAGTTAATTTAATCTCTCCGAATTAATGTCAATTCTTTTATAATTTGACCTTTTTCGCTATAATAACTTCCATTTAATTTCATAACTACTTTTTTAGTACGGCTAACTTACTATTTTATTCCTCACATTCATTATCTCTACAAGAATAAAAGTAATGAGTATTTCTCATCATATGTAACATTTCTTTACAAATAAATTATTCTTTTCACCCCTACAAATGATCATATATATATATATATTTTTTTTTAATGAAAATGAAATAGCTGTAAAATAGAAGACAAAACTTCGAGTCGAGATAGTTGACCAAAGAAGTGGTCCAAATCCAATAAAAGAAACCAAAAAATATAATTAAATTTTAGTTTAATTTTATGATAACAAAAAAAATACAATCATATTGCCACAACCCTTATATACACAGACACTACACTACTATTTTCAAACAAAATGAGAGAGACGATGATGTGACGTTGGATTAAAATATAATCAACGGACCGAATAGGTCAGTGACACAATAATTTTATTGTTTAGTTGTAAACTAGTTCAACACTAAAATTCTTATTTGCAATTTCTATTATAAATTATAATAATAACAATCTACCATTTTACTAAAATAACCACTAGTAATTCTGCCAAGACAAATTGAATTCTGATAACAGTTGGTATAACCTAGTAATGGTAACTAAAAGGTTACTATTCTAATAAAAAAAAACATAAAAAAAAAATCTTTTATTAATAAATTGGCCTGGAATTATTGGAAAGTCAAAAAAATCTTTTTTTTTAATCGTACGGCGAAATCGGAAGTTAATCTCCGTACTTATCGTCGACTATTGTTCATTTGACTGTTTTATTTTATTAAGAAAAATAATAACACTTTGACAAATGTGTATATATGTAATAATTTTGATGGCAGATTGCACATTGAAGGCGTAGTTGTATTAATAAAAGATATATCCCACTGCCATTTTTTTAATATTTATGGAGAGAATGAGAATAAATATTAATTTTAAGATTAAACATGTAATTCTAATGTTTAGCTGATTTATAATTTAATAATGAAATTATTGTGTTATTGATCTATTTGTTATGATTGTTTGCATCGAATAGAGCAGGGTCGCAACTAAAAGAGATTTGAGAATAACAATAATAATGAAGAGG
>JBBMEF010052232.1:0-12622 GCA_037832685.1 Sicyos baderoa
TTGAATTGTTTTGTAAAGTTCAGGGTTAGTTTTGAAACTTTTGAAAGTTTAAGGGTAAATTTGACACAAATGTGATAGTTTAGGGGCATTTGTGATAATTTAGCCCATGTTATATGACACAGTTGGTTATCTTGTTTGAACGGCCATAAGTTTGAAGCAAATTGATATTTGGCTCTCATATTATTTTAGAGTAGTTGTGTCTCTAGGTAAAATTTGTTGGTTCTCTTTCCCCAATTTATACTAAAAAAAAATATTAATTATGTGGTTAGAAAACTGGTGAAAGAAACATTATTCAAATATTTAACAATTTGACTAAATATAGAAAAGTATGGTATAAAATGAGTATTTATCACATCATAATTTGACAATGATTTTAAAGTATTCAATCTCACCAATAAGATAGAAGCATTTGTATATGCATTGGGGGTGACAATCTTTGGGTATAACAAATATGGAGTTGACTGCCCAATCTGTTTTGCTAGAGCATACATTGATATACATTTCTAAAAGAAAAACTAGATCCAACTTATAAACATCCAATCTTCCAATCACACACAAACTCAATACACAAAGATTTGTTTTCTTCTTGAAAAAAAGAAGCTTTATTGACAAGTGATACAAAAGGGAACCAAATCTTGTATCATGGACCAAAAGCAGCTAGTTTGAGCAGAGCGAGCGGTTGCCAGTCTATTAACTAACTTCTGGGCTGTTGCATAAGATCTTAGGTAACCAATTATTTAGGGCTCGTTTGGTAACGTTCTTGTTTTCTGTTTCTTGTTTCTGTTTCTTCTTTTTTAAAAACAGACTTGTTTGGTAACCGTTCTTGTTTCTTGTTCCCATTTTTTTTAAGAAACGTTTCTAAAATTTTGTTAAAAAATGAGAAACTCTAAAATGGAGTTTCTCTTGTTCTATTTCTGGAATTCATTTTATGATTTTTTTATATTCTGTACGTTATCTATAACTGTCAGTGCATGTTAACTTCAGATAATTTGGTATAGTGGCAAAGGTGGATTTTGATTTTAACCTCTCTCATTTAGCGTAAAGGTTCGATCTATGTTTGGCAATTTTTTTTTTATTTCAGTTTTTTAATTATTTTATATGTTATTAATTTTAATATATTAATTTCTTTTATATAAAATATCTTAATTAATAAAAAATAAAAAAGATTATATTTATAACTGTTTTTATCTTATTTCTTAATTTTAGTAAAGTGATATATTAATCCAAAAAAAAAGAAAAGAAAAAGCGATATATTTATATCTAAATTGAATTTATTTATTTATGATTTGATTTTAAAATTGTGCATATTTATATTTAATTTTTTTTTATCATTTTGACATTACTTAAATATTTTACAAATGATCATTTTTTAACCATATCATTTGTGATTAATGATTTGAGTGAGAGTTAGAATATCAGTTTTTTTTTATTAAATATGTATTGAAATTCATTCGTTGTTTTCTACAAAATAAAAAAATAAAATTATTTATGTTAGAAAATATTATTATTTTTTAATACTAAATTTTGAAATATTTTAATGTATGTTATATTTTTAATAGAAGAAAAATTATAAACAAGAAAGTGTTACCAACCAAGTGTATTTCTATTTTATTTTTTTTAAAACGCCTTATTATTATTATTAATATTCTTTTCTATATATTTTTATATTACATATTTTAACTTTAAAAAATATTACAAATATAGAAAAGAAATATAGAAAAGAAAATAAGAAATCAGAAACGAGAAACGAGAAATTGTTATCAAACAAGTTTTATTTATGTTTCTTAATTTTTTAAGAAACAAGAAACATGAACCGTTATCAAACACATTCTTGTTTCTAATTAAAAAAAAAAAAATAGAAACGAGAAACAAAAAACAAGAAACAAGAAACGAGAAACATGATCGTTACCAAACGAGTCCTTAAGAACTCTTGGATTTTCCTGGTCCGTGGATTTGGTTGGTATGTAGCAGCCATGACGGTAGAAGAGACGGGATGATGAATGCCAACATCAAGCAGATTATAGCCAAGACGACAACCCCCCAAGCTTTGTGCGGGATGCCGATAAGTAGTTCAAAGCCATAAACTATGATACTAATGAATGAGACATTGGATGTTGCTCTGAAGCAAGCAAACAACAATTTGACTCCAGCTTATGGAAGTTGCAGCCTGCAGGAGGTAACATGTCTTTTGGATGCTAGTAATGAACGGCAATTAAATACACACCCCATCATTATCAACAAATGAAATTGTCCAACTCCTCGGGCTAGGACGGCCATCCTATTCTCAATCCCCATCTGTTCTTTCTTTTCAGTGCATTAGCACCAACATAAACCATATTTATCGGATGTCCCCAAATGGACACTCACCTACATTTTTATGTATATTCATGAGTGTCCAACCAACTCAATAGGACACATTGTATGGTCCTATAATATTTAGATGTCAAGGAAACCGTAGGAAATTAATTCTTAAATAGGTGACCGAAACATGCATGTATTAAACACACAAGGCATGAAAACAACCTAAGGCCTGGGGGAAGAGGAATCTCACACACACAAAAGACTAGAACTGTGTGTTTTTCCCAGGCTAAGCTAGTTTGTACATCTTCAAGGATTCAAGCCTGATATATGGTATAAAGTAAAGATATCATATCCGGATTCCAGCTCTGTATGTGTTTTCTAAACTCTCCTTAAGATCGTCGCATTCAAGGGGAATCAACAGATACCTACCAGGTTTTCGTTACGGCTAAAGAAAGACAATACATATTTCTTTTTCTCAAGCTTACCAAGAACTCTACAGTAGTCACACATTAGATTTTTGCTGAGCAAGTCGTAAAAAATAAATGTTTACTTTTTTTTTTTTTTTTTTTTTTATGAGAAACGAGACTATTTCATTGATAAATGAAAAGGATGATAAAGTCTGTTACAAAAGATGCTGCCAGTGTGCAAATAAAAAAGTAAGATCATAGTTACAAAAAGTAGGAAGCCTATAACTCCAAAAAATTCCAATATGAGTAGTGTCCTCTAACAGAGAGTTGATAGACTTTGATGTGTCATTAAAAATCCGATTATTTCGTTCTCCCCATCATTTTCAGAGAAAAGCGTAGATAAAATTTAAGGTTTGCTTCTTAAATCAAGCATCGAATCAACTTCTTGCGTTTCATATATATAATTTAAGCTAGTCTTTCCAGCCTCGTGTCAGAACCATTCATCACAAAATTATTTGAACTTGAAACATTACTATACTAACTAATGCCCTGCACATGAGTTTTGAGGCGCACACATACAGTTGAACTGTAAACACCAAAGATGATTCCACTAGAAAATTTTAATGTTTAAAATTTACAACTTATTAGAGGCCAGAAAACACATACAGAGCCCGGATATGATATCTTCACTTCATACCACGTATCGGGTTTGAGTCCTCGAAGATGATACAGACGAGAATCCATTCGTATTCGTAATGTTTCCCTCCACAGCTCCACTCCAAGATTTAAAACTTTGCTGTCAACCCTATAAAATCATGTGTACACCAATACAGTTACTAAAATGAACGGGCGTGTATGCTTGAGTATGTAATACAATGAGAGAGATTCCCCTCTAAAAACCCGAGGGAGTCCTACCATCACAGAGAAGGGGACTGGCCAAACAAAAGCTAATTTTTTTTTTTTTTTTTTTGATGACCCAGTAACTTGGAGCTTACGCTCCTCTAAACCTGGAGCACCATTAGCCCGTCCTCGGGCTGTAACACCTAGATACATTAGAGGAATGGAGTCACGTGAAGTGTCAATGTCACATAAAGTGCGTAGAAAGTACAAGTTCCATGTTACAATCTGTAGAAGAATGCAAAAAAGAGAGCATTTCCAATGAAGGAGGATACTCACAGGCTAGTGAGGCAGAAAGTTGGGCAGTTGAAAATGATGAAGAGAGCGTTACAAAGAACAAACAGATGTGGGTTGTGGAGATGACGCATGATTGGATGATTTCAATCCTACCCAACATTAATCCATAATCACACTTTCACAATGCATAAACTTCAATGAATCAAAAAATTGAAACAAGATCATACAACAACTTCTTCAATCAGAAAATTCATTTGAGGGGATGATTGAACCATCACGTGTCAACATATAAGATGAGCCTATATATAGGCTTGGTAGAACTTTGTTCAAGGGAAGGATTGTTGAATTGTTTAGATAAATGAAAGATCATGACTATAAAAGTAATGACAACCATTTGATATGAAATATTTTGGGTGAAATAAAATATCATAAAAATGTTATATGATGTCAACCTTATCACATAGTTAGGTTGAGGAAATTATTTTTACCAACCCAAAATTTCAAAATTAATCATATCTAACCATTCATTTTTTATTATTCTTTTTTAAATTAATTTTAGATACTCAAAATAACTACTCATTTTAAATCTATATTTAAATAAGATTTTGACTCTAATTTTTATACACACTAAATTCTATCTAACGATGCCAAACAAATCGCAAGAGTTGAGCGTAGGACTATTTTTTTTATTATTATTGGAGTTCTAGAATGTTTCATTATAATATAGGCTAAATTATCACAAATACCCCTAAACTATCACATTTGTGTCAAACTTATCCCTAAACTTTGAAAAGTTTCAAAACTAACCCTGAACTTTACAAAACAATTCAAAAATACTTCTACCGTTAGTTTTGGATGGAAACCGTTAAAATTTTGTTTCAAAAATACCCCTAAACTTTCAAAACTTTCAAAAATACCCTTGGTCTTAAAAAAATAGAAAATTTAAATAATTTAACTTTCAATATATTTGAATTTAATATGTAAGACTTTGAGCGAGATGAATAAGAAATTACCCATAATTCATAATAGCTTTCAAATTGAGATTTGTTGTTTATTTACATCTTGATGCAATTTGGTTTCTCTGAATTCTCAAGACAATTTGGTTTTACCGCAATCAAGATAAAATCACCAAAATACCCATAAGGCCAAAACTAACCAGAAAAGCACTGAAACTCACAAAAAAGAGAAAAACTACTTGTGAAAGGTTTTTTTGAATTTACGGGACATTACAATTTCTTTTATCAATTGTGAATATAACATCAAATTTGAGAATTCAAAGCACGTTACAACGAAAATACAACAAATCAAAAAAAAAAAAAAAAATTAGTTAGTTTAAGTTAACAATCAATGATTTTTTAATAGTTTTATGCATTTAAAAACAAAGGTAAAATGATAAACAACAATCATAATATATATTAAAAAATTATTTATAACATCAGATTAACAATTCAATATTGATATAAAAGTATTCCATTAGAAATATGAGATTAACACAGTCGAGAACCCAACCTAACTTGAAAATATATGGTTGAGTTAGGTAACTCAAGTCGATAGGGTTGGAGGATTGACGGACCTGAAAAGTGTGGTTGGTACAAAAAATTACTTTAACACAACTAGAACCATGTACATCCATAACCGTTACATATTTAATTGCAAAATAATAATAATAATAATAATAATCTATGCATTTTTAACTTATGAATTACTTTTATATCAATATTGGTTGTTCAACAAATTTAATTGTTAGTTTAGTGTTTACATCGAGATGTAATATTAAATTCAAATATTTTTTAAGTTAAATTATTTAAAATTTTCTATTTTTTTTAAGACCAATGGTATTTTTAAAAGTTTTGAAAGTTTAGGGGTATTTTTGAAACAAATTTTGAACGGTTTCCATCCAAAACTAACGATAGGGGTATTTTTGAATTGTTTTGTAAAGTTCAAGGTTAGTTTTTTTCAAAATTTAAGGGTAAATTTGACACAAATGTGATAGTTTATGGGTATTTGTGATAATTTAGCCTATAATAATATATTATTATTATTATTATTATTAATTGAGGTGGCATGATACATGAAAGATAGAGAAGGCGCAGTGGGAAATTGAGCGATAGGGGTGTACCAATTTTGGCGTTTTGGAATGGGAGGTAGAGTTGTTGGTGCGCTGAAAGGAGCGTTATCAGTTCCATCGTCAAAGCACCAAATCTTCATCTCTACCAATTTGCATAATCTTCCTGTTTCTAACATCAGAATTCGAAAATGTTCATCAATCCACGCCTCTCTTCAACCTCCCGATGTGCCTCGTTTGGCTCAAACTGCTCGAATCTCCCTCTCTCCATCTGAGGTATGCTAACCCCTTCGGACATCCATCTCGTCTCAAAACCAATTGGTGATGAGAGAACTAGTCCACCTACCTTATAAACACGAACAAATATATGCCCCTGCTTCTTTTTTGCTACCAATTTCTTTTTATTGGACCGTATGCCTGTTTGGGTTTAATGCCGCGATACCATGTGAAATAGTACGGACATCCGTGATGGGAGGAGTAGTCCACTACCTTATAAACACATATCCTCACCTTATCTGATATTTTCTTCCACTAATCCACTTCTCACTTTCAGGTCCAACAATTTGCTCCTAAAATTCGACAAGTTGTTGACTGGTAACTTCTCATCTCTCTCACTCGCACGCTCTTAGTGTATGCTAATACATTTTGAATCACATTTTGAATCTTCATAAATTTAGTGTATGCTAGACCAAAAACCATGTTATTCCATGTATTTGACCTTTGAATATGTGGCTTCTCTACGCAATATGCACACTTAGTTACCGCAAATGTTATCTTATTTTGTTAGGCCATGTTTGGATGGGGAAGAATGTAGTCATTTGAATCTGGTATTTGAATGAGTCTTTGCACCAAATCTATGTTTGGATTAGGTTGTTTGAAGGAGGGGTTGTAGAATAACTTTGTTTGGATGACGAGTGTTTGAATGAGTGGTTGCACCAAAACCATGTTTGGATCAAGTTGTTTGTATTAGGAAAAAAAGTTGTTTGAGGAGGGATTGTGGGAAAACTTTGTTTACAAAATATTGTTTGGGGGAAATTTTTTCTACCCTAAACAAACATCAATAAATCTGACCCCACATTCCTTCCCCCGACTTTCCCCTAATTCATGCACCGAGACGGAGAAGATGATTTGTATTGGACCTAGGAGGTGGAATTTTTGCTCCATTATTGTCTTTGTTGGTATTTGGCCTCTAGGTAACTTCTATGAGACAGTTGTCTCTTATGCCCTAAACATTGAGGGAAATTCTTTAGTTGAAGGTTGTTAATGAGATTGTATGAGTTTACATTTACTCCTCTTGAACCATCATGGGGTGGCTCAATTGGTCAAAGAGGGTCTTGGGGTGCATAAGGTGATGGGTTCAATCCCCATGGTGACCACCTACCTAGGAATTAATTTCCTACAGGTTTCCTTGGCATCCAAATGTTGTAGGGTCAGGCGGTATGCTCCGTGACAATAGTCGAGGTGCGCGAAAGCTGGCCCGGATAGTCATGGATATCAAAAATACATTTACTCCTCTTGACTGAAGAAAGGGTGACGATATCAAATTTCAAGAGAGATTGAAAAATTGTTTTGTTTACTTGTTTGAATGTGACTTTTAGGGAGATGTAAAAACAATAAGAACCTAGATAGTTGTCTTTTGGGGTTATAGATGATCTCATGAGCGAATTGGAGCATTCAAAATGTAGTTCTGAATTCTGATAGTTGTCTTTTGTTGATTTTTTATCAATGTGCAAGCATCAAGTTCATGTATTTAGAGGACACTTCAAATTAGGATTACCAGTTTTATTACTGTGGGAAATCTGTTCTACCCTTCTGAGTTCTGGGTACAAAGATATACTTTTGCCTTACGTTCTTTCAAGTTACGATTCTTTATCTGAAGGGAAAACCATCTCCAGCCTTTGATAATATTAAAGCATTCAGCATGGCCTAGGGGACCAAAGTTGCAAAATTATTACCACAGGCCTTCAAATGTTGATTGTAATATTCTCTCTCAAAAAAAGGAAAGAAAAAACTCTCAAATTGCTTGTGCTGGATATAGGTCCACCATCAAAGATTAATGTTTGTTCGTTGAAAGCTCAATACAGTTGTTTATAATCATCCACATCTATCTTCTTCTTCTACAAGCAGTCTAAAAGTTATATTAGAGGGATTGAGAAAGACATGTTCAATTAGTATTAGTAAGCAAACATAGAATTGTAGTTACGAAAAATAAGAGTGCACTGAGGTAAGCAAGAATGATTTAAATCCCAAACTTCCTACACGACTCCCATGGCAGCTCAAAATTAAAGGGACTGAGGTTTTAGAAGTAAAGGTTTCGTTTGCACAAAAGCTGTTCAACGCATTGGGAGGCATCATTGGGAAAGCACCATGAAAAGAGAATTCCAAATTTCTTTGATAAAGGACAAGGAAAGGAGAGATGACGACAATCTTCGTCATCTTTCTTACGGATAAGCCACAACTTTAGAGAATAGAGAACACGGGGTTCCTTTTTGAATCATATCTGCAGATTTCAAGTCCCTCATGAGCCGAGGTCAAACAAAGAATTTCACTTTTTTTGGGCACCTTCTAAATAACCTTAATGAACTTTGAAGGGACACCACCACCACCACCTCCTTTATTATCAAGGAACTAGGAAGGTTGAATAAAGAGGGAAGTTGGGACAAAATTAGTGAGTTGGGAAATTTTGGAAACTTTCTTTTTTTAGAGATTGTGGGGTAGTCCATGTTAGGTCGATCTCAAATGTCCCTACAAGCATTTATAGGAGATATGAGTTACTCCCCTAATTGTCAATTGGTTTTGAGGTGGAACCTCATATTCTCTAATGGTCCATTGATCTTGCTAAAAAGAAATTGGGACGCCATTACCCACCATAACATGTAGAACTGCCTTCATCCTCTTTATTATGAAGTTCCAGAAACTCTTGCCATTTTAGTTTCCAAAGTAAAACAGCCATTTTAGTCAAACCATATTCTCTAATAATGATGTTTGTGTGTGTATGAGAAAGGCCACGCCAATTTGGAAGATAAATAAAATCACATTTCTGTTTTTGAGATTTCTCAAGCCGAGGTATTCTTCCTTAAGATTACTACTTCATGAAAACTCTTTTGGTTAGCCACTGAAGAACTAACCCTCTTTTGCTCACAAAATATTTTTGAAACTCTTATCAATTTTGGAGGTATTTGAAAGGAAAAAATAGTTGAAGTAAAAGGTAGTAGGTTGAGATGCTGACTAGAACTGACTGAACTAAAACCTTTTATATGTATCTTGGTTGAGTCACTTAAGAGTCAAGACTATATGCTGAGATTTAGATAGAAGCATTAACATGAGTTATTCGTTTTTCCTATGAGATTGTTCATCATGTCTACTCTACTCTCTCTGCTGTTGTATCAACTTTATTATGATAATCTTATATTTCAGGTTTGGGCAGCTCCAGACAGTTGATCTTCAAAGTATTGAGCCTTCCATTAGAGCAGGTACATGCAACAACTCTTTAGGAATTCATTATTGTCAATCATTCTGCAACTTGTTTGCTGTTGTTCTTCTAGCCATGTCTTTGCTTGTTTCTCACTGTCAAGTGTTACTTCAACTCGCACAAGTCTTTTCACAATTGAAATTTTATTATCACAAAATCAAAATTTTCATTGAAAAACAAATATTATGAGAAATGGGGAGTTGTTGTCTTTTTATTTCCTCGGACACTGGTGAGGTAATGTGAAAGCACATCGTTAAGCAGAGCCTCGTTTCAATATATAAGAAAAGTGGATTATTCCTCTCATCACTTTCTAATATAGCAAACAATCAGCGCTAATTTTCCTAATGTTTACAGATACTGAAGGGGGCAATCAGCGGAATGATGTTTCTGAAACATTTGATAATAGGTAACCTGGTTATTTTTTTTTTTGATACAATAATATCGGGAGAGGGGGATTCGAACCTGTAACCTCATGGTTAGTAACCATTGGTTACTACTTACTAGGTCGTACAAGACGCTGGTAGAGCTAGGGGTGAAAAGAAAGTCCAAAAACCGAGTAAACCGAACCGAACCGAATCGATCCAGTGGTTCGGTTCGGTTTTTATGAATTATGTTGGACATGATGGATTTAAAATGCAGAAAACCGACTTTGTTGGTTTGGTTCGGTTTAATATTAAAAAATCGATAACAAAACCGAACCGAACCAAATTATATATTACAAATTAAAAAACCCTAGTTTGTGCATCTCATTCTCTTCTCTCGCGCCGCTCTCCTCCATTTTCAATCCAACTTTTCATCTCTCGCGCCGCTTCATCTTGATCGCCGGGCAACCTCCACAGACAACCACCATTGTCGCTCTTCTCTTCTTTTCAATTTCTCCTCACCAATCATTGAGACTCTGTGTTTCATAGAGTCCGTTTTCAATTGAGTTCATTCATATGTGGATTTTCTTTTTACATTTTGGTCTCACTTTCCTATTTGGGGGTTTTGTGTTGGGTTAGATTCAAGATTGATTTTTAAGCCATAGTTATGGTGGTTCTCATCTTCTGTGATTTGCATCTATATTTTTGGTAGATTATCAATTAAGTTTCCTGTGATTTGCATCTATATTTTTGGTAGATTATGAATTAAATTTCCTGAAATTTGGTCCTGTATGGATAGATATCTTTTTAGCAAAGACGTTGTTAGTCTAGGTTGATAGAGTTATGGTCTTTTGTGCACTAGACTCTTAGATTATTTACCCAATTCCAATTCTCCACAATGAAAGCATCTTTTTATTTGTTTTCATAAAATCAAGCCAGATTTTTAAAACTCATCTTGTGTTTTGTTTTTTGTTTAGTTTTTGAAAATTAAGTTTTTGTTATCTCAAATTCTACCATGATCAAACATCATACTGGTGTTTGTTAATGTGTTTAAAATTTTGTTCTTTATATGTCAACTGTCTTTTTCATAATTTCTTTGAAGGGAAAATATTTTTGGATGAAAATTGTTGTTTTGATATATTAAAAAAATTGAACATTGGACCGGATCTAAAATCGAACCGATCCAATTAAAAACCGAACCAATGGTTCTATACTTTATTGGACATTGAATCGGATCTATTTTTTGAAAACCGAATATATCGGTTCGGTTGTCGGTTTGATACAAAATCGACAAAAACCAAACCGAAATCACCCTTAGGTAGAGCTATGCTACCTTTGGCGGGCTTTTATAACATTTGGCAGGAAATTTTGGTCATAAATTTTATGATTATTTTACCACAGAGAGGCCATGATTGGCGCAGTTCCAGTCTTTGATGAGCCGTATATCAGAGTTCCTAAAGTTCTGAATAAGGAGTAATGTGCTAAGGTTGGTAGCTTGTTTCATCATTCATTAATGGCATGTTCGTCAACATCTTATGTCTTTTAAATCATTAATTTTGCTACAGTTTACTAGATGATATTCGAATTACAATTGGATTTTGTTTTTAGTTCAACTACATTTTTGGGGTAGAGGTCTCGAACATGTAACCTCTTGGTTATCAACCGGTACAATTGAAATTAATCATCCATTAATCTTAAGATGTTTATTGTTTATCCAAAACTCAAATTCTATGTTGAGGAAGAGACCTGTGCCTCCTTGTTGAGCTTGTTAACTTTACTTGGAGATAGATTCAGGTTATTCTAGCCTCATCCTCTCACAAATAAATCTGAAATAGATTAATGTTTGGCATTTTTTTTCCAAAATAAAAGTCTAAATGAACTTCAGAAAATTTTGACATTCTCAAACCACTTCCTAATTTATTTTGTTTTCCTCAGTAGAATAATAATTTTTGTGTTTATTTTTTATTTTTCTCTCTCTTCAACGAGTATTAATTAATTTCGTTGGTACTATTTTAAAGTGTTTGACTATCTGGTTTTATATGATTTATGCTCTTTGTGTATTCTTTCATGTTTTTTTTAATGAAAGCTCGGTTTTATCCCAAAAATAAATTTAATAAAAAATGAATATCTAAGCCTGCTTCAAGGACGCCTTTGCTTTGGTGCAAATGACCCCATAAGAATATTCAGAATAATAATCATAAATATTTAGCAGTTTTTTTTTAGACTAGAAAATTTGAACGTGCCTGCACTGAGTTATTTTACATATTTTTTATATTATTTTACAGTTTATAAATAAAATTTTCATTTAAATATAGTGATATATATGTATTTATTTAGCTAATTTTCAATTTCTCACCTTTAAATATTTTAATATTATAAATTGTAAATAAATGTAAATATAAATTAAAAAATATATATAAATTAAAAAAATAAAAATAATAATTCATGACCACAAATAAAATGTTGCAAGCTAATATACCTATTTTTAATAGGACATAAAATAGTTTTAAAAAATAAATTAAATAAAATAAAATCATATCTTTATAACATTTTCTTTACCACAAAAATATTATTTTGAAATAATAATTTATACATTTATAAATAAATAAGAAACAATTAAACAAACCAATTATAAAAATTGCATTTGAATACTTTTTATAGATACCATTCAAATTATTGTATAAATTATTTTTTATAGATTAATAATATTTATGATCATTTTGTTTAATAATATTAATACTCAATTCAATTAAGGAAAATTGTAGTATCTAGACATGTTTCGAAAAGTAATTGCAGATTTAGGTACTCAAGTTTTTTTTTGCAAAACTAATTTTTTATTTAAAATTTGAAATTAAATATTAAATTTTAATACGATTTTGCC
>JBBMEF010052341.1:0-12613 GCA_037832685.1 Sicyos baderoa
TTTGAACAGTGAAGACTGTTCAAAATCCGGCTTCAGTTAATGCGTGTTACGTTTTTGTTTAAACTGCTCACCAAACACGATTTACACGGATTAACTTAATTCGAACTAAGAAAAACCGTCCACCAAACGTGCCCTCAATGGCTAAGATGTCATGTGTTCGATTTTACCTCTCCTCATTTGTTGTAACTCAAAAACTAATTATAATAGACTTAAATTTTAAAGGGAAATTGTGCTGGATAATCCAATTTTTTCATAAAATAATTACGGTTTAAGGCAAATTTGAATATATTTGAAATATACAATATAAGTATATTCACCATACATTATAATTAAGTATTAATATTAATTATACCATATAAAAAGTATTATTTATACCATATATTTGATTATGGTTGCTAAATATATATCTTTTTGCCCAATATTGTAAATATTTTTTCAATTTGCTATTCATGCAAAAACCCCAATTTTAAAAACAAAAATCTAAAGCAAAATAGTGAAAATGAGAATTTGCATGTATAATAAAAAATGACAAAATATTTTTATCTATACACAAAATCAAAATTAATTTATTTGTAGCACGAAATCTAAATTGAGTTATATCATTGGTTGAGTGAGTTATATCATTATTGAATTCAATCGGTGGTAGACTCATTCTATCACCGCTTGAGTTCTAGAAAATCATGTGTTATAAATGAATTAATTTAGAAATTGTACTGCAAATATAATATATGAGATAGAATGTGTTGAAATTCCCTATAAAATAAAAGGGTCTTAGTTTTTATTTTTTGTTTTTTAATATCGATCTACAAATTTATGTCTAGAATTAGTGTCGCTGACTTAAGAGTCATACATGAAATATAAATGCAATGAGTGTTTTTTGTTGGTTGAGTTTCTACAAAATAAAACTAATTATGGCTTAGGCTAAGAGTAAACACGAATGACATTAATGTGCTTTTACGGTAAGCACACATTCATGCTTCCCTACTCTAATGACTATTTCCATACTCATTCATTTATAGTGAATCCAGCTCCTGTTATGATTCTCTATACCTAGCCTTGAGCAACGCATGCAATAGTAAAAGTTATCTCTAACTCTTTAAAACTATATATACAAGAGTTCTTGTATTGACCAAACGTATCGTGTTGGGCTCTTCCGAAAATTCCTTCTCTCGAGATCACTGACGACTAGAATACGTGGGTAGTTAATCGATGCATACTTAATATTTTAATTCAACACGATAAACACATTCCGTACTCATATTTCTAACATGCATTCTACATCCACCCGAACCAAGTGTCTCTAAACCAAAACGGGAAATATAAAATAAAATGATATTTATATTCTCTTTAAAATTAGGGGTGTTCATACATTTTCAAAAAATGGATTCGGCGAACCGAAACTTACCAAATTAAGATCGATTAGTCAATTTTTGGTTTACAAGTGTATGTCGTTTGGTGTCGATAGAAAAATAGTTAAAAAAATTTATTGTTAAGTTGGTTGGTTCAGTCACTCAAAAATTACTTTATATAATATTAATATTTTCAAATAAAATTAGTTTTATTTTTAAGTAATTGCAAGATTAATTTAAATTTAAATATGTTTCCAAAAATTATTCTATAGGTTCATGACTGGTACTTTCCGATGGTAATATATTAATTAGTAAATAATTTCAAGTAGACTTATTGCTAAGTAACACTCGAAATCAGTTATGCGCAAGTATACGCAGTCAGAAATTGCAGTAAATAATAAGTACATAGAGTTTATCGATCCCACAACAAAATTGAAATATTCTAGTATAAATCAAGGGTCAAAAATAAAAGAAAACATAATTGGTTTGAAAGTGGTTTATTGTGTTTATCAAAATTAAATAATCTAATTCTAATTATGTTATTGATTTGCAATGCTATTGTTGAATTATGCCTTAAAATGCTGCAATATTCCAACCGGATGAGTCAAAAATAAATTAGTTAAAAGAGTCTAAATTAAGTTCTATTCGTTATGCTATATTTATGCAAGATATTTTATGTTTTTGTAACAGTTTTTTGTGCAAAATAAGTTGTATAGCAATTGTATAAATAGCTGATCTTAAGGCCAAATATAATAAATCTTTCCCATATATCTTTTTCCATCTGTTTGGAGTCTAAAAAGCCAACAAATGGATGACATAACACATTTTCTTGAGGGGTATGTGAGAGAAAACAATAATAATAATAATAATAATAATAAAAAAGAACCTATCAAATATCCTTCATTTCTTTACTTCAAAATGGAATCTGGATTTTCTTCTTCTTTCACTTTATTTCACCTCCGATATTTGGCCGAATGAATTATCATATGTGGGCTATTAAGATGGAAGCTTATTGTTAGGAAAATAGTAATTACACAATTTAGCTAAGGGAATTATCTTAAGGGAAGTGTGAGTTTGAAGGCAAGTCTCGACTTCGTCGTTGACGAAGGAAACAAATCTATCTATGTATAAAAATATTTCGTGAATATGCAAGTGCACACGTTCGTGTAGCAAGTTATAAACTGGTAAACCGGGTCGAACCACAGAGAACCTTTCGTTAAGAGCGAATATATATGAGTTTGTAAAAGAGTTGTAGAACCGATTAAATAAGTGGTGTGTTAAAACATAATGTAAAAAATGGTAATAAAGACGTTAGAGGGAGTTGGGGAGTGAGGAGTTCGTCAATGACGAAATGATCGACGAGCCATACACCGATCCTGAGACTCTCTCGAGCACTCGATGTCACTCTCTCGAGTGATTTGTTGGTTCTCTCGAACTCAACCTCGTCTTCACATGTTCGCTACTAGACGAACTCATCTCTAAGTTCGTGCTAGTCTCTTGACATGGGCTGGTTAAGGAATCGCTCATTCGTTCTTCTCGGAACGAGCGAGGATGGTCACGGGTTTCTCAACCTCGTGCTCGAATGTTTAACTCTTAACAGAACAGCCCAGTTCGTCGAACAGTCGTTGCGACGAACCCCTTGACTCCCCTAACCCTCTAACTAAAGGATTAGCTACTCATGGCAATAAGATAAACGCAGATGTATGCTAAGTTGCTTAACATAATGACAATTAACAACATATTAAGGAAAACGTGAATTTAAGACAAGCTAAAACGGAGAAGATAACTAGAATAAGAACTGTAAATTGCTTTATAAACGGGAAACAATTCCGGTGAGAATTCTGGTACAACTAAACAAGTTTTAAACTATGAAAACAACAAAACAAAGAAGATAGAATGTGGTAGGTCCGGCTAAACAGCTCCGATGACCGTAAATAAACGCAAGAAATAGAAATAACACTGAAAAAATGTTGGAATGGTGGTCGGAGCTCCGAAGTTTCCTCTGAAGTCTTTTCTCTCCAAGCTCTTCAACAACATCAATGGTGACAATTTTTCGTTCATTTATAGGCAGCCGACAAAGTCTGCTGCACTCTGCTCTGCTCTGCTCCACGATCCTCTAACGCTTGCTCTGAATTTCCTACTCCACTTTGCTCCGTGTCAGTACGGACGCGTCACCGCAAACGAGCAGCTGGGATTGTTCGAGCTCTTCTTTGGATGAACGCCACGTGTTTAGGTCAAGATATTTTTCTATGTTCCAAGTCTTTCGTCGTTTGGTCTTGACTTCGTGTCGTTACTAGCTCCATGATTCTCTCTTTGTGGATAAGTTAGCCTTGTCGATCGAGAGAGGTTCCTTCGTTGTTCGGCTTTGTTGACTCTATCATCCAGTTCGTCAATGGCTGTGAGTTCGCTGCAAACGAAATAGCAAGCATCATTTTTCTTCAAAACATTTACTTTATAATGATTATTTGCTATTTGATACATCGAATTCGTTAGACTACTTCCTACTCAGAATACTATAGGAAGTTCGTCTTCGACGAACATAATGTTGTTATCGACGAAAGTTTACATGCATTCATTCTTTTTGTTAGCAATTTCCTGTTGATATTTAGTTATTTTTCCTACTTTAACTCTCAATTCTTGAGAGTTATCACTTATCTTGAAGCAAATGATTTATAGGAAGCTGTAAAGTCAGGATATGAAGTCACTAAATTATCAGGAAATCGAACAGTGTCTCAAATCAAAATTCATAAAGAGAGAAAGCTAAGAAAATCCAAAGTCAGATCACCGTTGTTCACTACTGTCTCTCATGTTAATTTTAACAGAATAATGACACTTAAAACAACTCATGAGGTCTGAAATTTCTTGAAGCGGGAGTATGCAGGAAGTGAAAGAATCAAAGGAATGCAAGCATTCAACTTGGTTCGAGAGTTTGAAATACAAATAATGAAGGAGACAAAAACTATTAAAGATTGTGCAGATCCGCTATTTGGCATTGCAAATCAAGTAAGACTTCTCGGTACTGAGTTCTCTTACTCCTGAATAGTATAAAAAATTATTTTCACTATACCTGAAAATTTTGAAGCAACAATTTCTCTTGAAAACTCAAGAGATCTGTCAAGCCACCAAAGAATTGTTGGTGGAGTCCAGAAGCAAGATGCAACAAGTGTGGTCAGCTTGGGCACATTGAAAATATATGCAAGTCACCACAACAATAACAAAATAATGCGAAAATTGTCGAGCATCAAGTAGAACAACTTTTTTAACATCTTGCTTTGCCACTACGAGCTCCACATAAAGTTGGCTGATAGATAATGGTTGTACAACTCATATGACGTACGACCAAGAACTATTTAGAGTCCTGGACACAACTTTTTCCTCTAAAGTCAGAATTGGAAATGGAGCATGTATAACAGCAAAAGGCAAAATGATTGTTGCATTAGAAAGTCACATAGGTTTGAAACTCATTTCTAATGTTTTATATGTT
Source organism: Sicyos baderoa (assembly GCA_037832685.1). Taxonomy (NCBI): domain Eukaryota; kingdom Viridiplantae; phylum Streptophyta; class Magnoliopsida; order Cucurbitales; family Cucurbitaceae; genus Sicyos; species Sicyos baderoa. The sequence continues at coordinate 4,834 of JBBMEF010052341.1, forward strand.
CCCGAAATTAATCAAAATCTTCTAAGTGTTGGCCTGCTCTTGGAAAAGGGTTACATAGTACTTTTTGAAGACAAAAAGTGCATGATTAAAGATGCAAAAAGCAGGAAATTATTTGAGATTTAAATGAAAGACAAAAGCTTTGCCTTGAATTTGATAGAAGATGAGCAAGTTGCAGTGCACAAAGAAGAAAATGATACAATGTTGTGGCATAAAAGGTGGGTGCATTTTCACCATGGTGCTTTGCTATATATGAAAAATAATAATCTTGTGAAAGGACTACCTGATTTGGAAGATGAGTTACCTATGTGTGTAGCTTGTCAATACGACAAACAAGCAAGGTTTTCATTTTCCAAAAAATAGAGTCTGAAGAGCATCATACAGGCTACAATAAAACACTATCTCTGAATGGCAGTAAGTACTATATTGCTTTCATTAACGATTATACTCTAATATATTGGATTTATTTCATGAAACATGAAACTAAGGTTGCTGACATATTATTTAAGTTCAAAAATTGGGTTGAAACCCAAAATTGAAGAAAAATACAGATGATCAGGTCTGATAATGGAGTTGAATATACATTTAAAAAATTCAGTAAGTTTTGTGAAGATGCAGGAATTGAGCACCAGTTGACAGCTCCTTACACCCCACAACAAAACGGGGTTGTAGAAAGAAAAAATAGAACAATAATGGAGTTGGCATATGCTTACTTTATGAAAAAGATTTGTTAAGAGAGTTATGGGCTGAAGCGACAAATACAACAATATTTCTGTTAAATAGATTGTCATCGAAAGCTCTTCCAGGAAAAAATCCATTTGAAACTTGATATACTTCAAACCAAAATTCCTAAATTGGAAAACTTTTGGTTGTCTTTGTTTCTCTTATGTTCCTCGGGTTAAGGGTGATAAATTGGACAAATAATCAGAAGCAGTAATTTTTGTAGGTTACAGCTCAACAACAAAAGCTTACATAATTTTTTTGCCACAACACAATAAAGTAATCACCAGCAGAGATGTGAAATTACTTGAATTAGATAAATGGAGAAAAGAAAATGAAAAACAACCAGACATCCTAAATCAGAGTGATGACGAAGATGTGAATGATCAACCAATTAGAGGAACCAGACCGCTCTCTGAAATTTATCAGAGGTGTAATGTTGCTGTTATGAAACCAGAAGATTACAAAGAAGCAGTAAATGATGAAAAATGGATAGCTGCAATGAAGGAGAAGCTCAACATGATTGAGGAAAATCAAACTTGGAAGCTGGTAGACAGATCTAAGGATAAAAAGGTCATATGAGTTAAAGTGGGTCAATAGAACCAAACTCAATTCTAATGGTTCTATAAACAAGTACAAGGCGAGACTTGTTGTTAAAGGATATGCTCAAAAGTTTGGGATGGATTACTCTGAATCTTTTGCTCCGGTAGCTAGACTGGACACCATATGGTTTTTATTAGCTCTTGCTGCACAAAAGGGCTGGACTATATACCAAATGGATATCGTGTCAACCTTCTTGAATGGATACTTGGAGGAGGAGATTTATGTAGAACAACCTAAAGGATTTGTTTTTCAAGGAAAATAGGAGAATGTATATCAACTAAAAAAAGGCTTTGTACGACTTAAAGCAAGCTCCAAGGTCTTGGTATAGAAGAATAAATGCACACTTGATAAGCTTAGGCTTTAAAAAAAGTCTAAGTGAATTTACTCTATATATCAAGAAGGTTGATAATGAAATACTTGTTGTGTCCTTGTATGTTGATGATTTACTTGTCACAAGAAGCACTAAGAAGTTGTTTGATTAATTTACAGAAAAAATGAAAGATGCTTTTGCAATGACTGATCTTGGAAGAATGTCTTTCTTTCTCGGTATGCAGGTGCAACAGAATGCTACCAAGATTTTTATAAGTCAAACAAAATATGCAAAGGAAATTCTCAAAAAAATCAAGATGGAGGAGTGCAAGCCAACTACAACTCCAATGAATAAAAATGAGAAGTTCAACAAAGAAGATGGAGATGAAAAAGTCGATGAAATGTTGTACATAAGCTTAATAGGCTCATGTATTTGACTGCAACTAGGCCAGACACTATGCATGTCGTGAATTTATTGTCAAGATATATGCATTGTGCAAGTGAAATTCACTTTCAAGCAGTAAAAAGAATCATCAGATATGTCAAAGGCACAATAGACTATGGAGTGATTTTCAGACAGGTCAAGAATTTATGTCTTCATGCTTTTTTCTGATAGTTATTGGAAAGGAAGCAATAATGATATGCGAAGCACTTCTCGTTATTGTTTCAGCTTTGGTTCATGAATTTTTCTTGGTGTTCAAAAAAACAAGAAGTTAGAGCACAGTCAACAGCGGAAGCAGAATACATGCCAGCTGTAATGGCTGCAAATCAAGCCATTTAGCTTAGAAAACTAATGGCTGATTTGAACATGGAGCAAAAGGAAAGTACAAGATTTTCGTTGATAGTCAAGCAACAATTTCAATTTCTAATGATCTTGTGTTTCATGAAAAAACAAAACATTTCAAGATAAATTTTTATGTTCTTACAGAAGTGCAACAACAAGGAAAAGTATAACTTATCTACTACAACACAGAAAATCAACTTGTTGACTTTCTAACAAAACCACTACTCAAAGCAAGATTTGAAGCTATCAGACAAAAACATGGTATATGCAGCCTCAAAGTCAAGGAGGTTTGTTGAATTATGCTTTAAAATGCTGCATATTCCAGAGAATGAGTAAAAAATAAATTAGTTAAAAGAGACTAAATTAGTTTAGATTAAGTCGTATTATTTATGCTATTTTTATGTAAGATATTTTATGCTTTTTGTAGCAGTTTTTTCAGCAAAAATAAGTTATATATCAGCTGTATAAATAGCTGATCTTAAGGCTCAAAACAATAAATCTTTTCCATATATCTTTTTCCATTGTTTGGAGTTCAAAAACCCAACAAATTATGATGATGCAATTAACTTACACAGACTAAGTCAAAATACGCATGTGTTGCATAGTGAAATAAAATCTCACTTCCCTACAAACGAATATTTCTGCATTCGTTGATGCGGAATCTGGCTTCCGCCGCAATTCCTCATGAATAAGCACATGGCTTCACACGCGCTAGCGAAATTAATCTTAACCCTTTTTAATGATGCAACAGACTTTGCACCATACTAAACGTAACATGCTGGGTCATCTGTCAAGTTCCTCTTCCGGGTACACTGGAGGTAAACATGCGTGGGTAGCGAGCTGACACATGCTAATTAATAAGCAACATTATAAATTCATTCACCCACATTTATATTTTACCTAAGTCTGAATCAGTTAATAAATCATAACTCTATATTAATTAACTAATGGGAAGAGATGCATAATTTAAATTAACATAAACCAAGTTGAGTTGTCATGAAGAAATTGCACATGCTTGACTTTAACTTCAAGCCCCTTCCGGAGTACTTGACTGCAACCTACTTGTATAATTTTTGTAGATTTACTTATTCCGCACAAGTCTTCTGGATCCATCTAGTGAGCTAGTTATTCCTAATATCCTTCTAAAAAACATTTAAGACTAAGTGTTTACCTAGTGATAACTGTTGGGTTAACTCCCAACATTCCCTTTTCTAAGGCAAAGGCTGAGTACACAAGAGTGGACTGTCAATCGACTCTTGGGGATTCAAACAACCGATGTTATTACTCCTTCCCTCCTTAATTTAATTAGTTTCAATTTACTACTCACTTCCATATTGTTCCTTTAATCCTAATCTACTCATAGAATGTTTGTAGGAGATCAAATCTGAAACAAAATACTTGTAAATAAAACGTACATCTATTGTAGACACCGCATTTTGTCCGGCTCGATTTTATAATAAAGTTATATTTCACAATTTGATTGTAAATGATGGAATAAAGAAAACTTTAAATCGAAAATATGTTGGTTTTACAAACATGGAAATTTGAAACAAAAATAGATTGCTTATCTTTAGTTTTATAAATCAAACGAAAAAAAAAAGTATAAAAAAATATTTTCTTTCTCAACCACATATCCTCCTCAATGTTATTCTTTTCCCCAAAATTCTCACCCATCACCCCACTATCCCACTCTCCCACTCTCCTAAATCTACTCATCTTTTTCACTATATAAGAAACCATCATCAATACATGAAAGGGACCAAAAAAGTTAGAGAGGAAAGATCCAAAAAAAACAAATAAAAGGTAAAATTAGTGAAATTTGAGAGAATATTATTTTTGAAGGGAAGAGGGAAAGTAAAGAGTTTAGAATTTTTGCCCATGTATATCAATAAAGACTAAGGTAAGGTCTCCGAGAAGCTTGAAGGCGATCCGAACAATCCATTGCATCTAAGTTGAGGTAAAGTTTGTTTTCTTCCTCCAAATTCTATTTTACTCTTAAATTTCTAGTTTATTTTCACATTGTCCTTTTTTATATGATAATTTTGAGTTAAACAATTGGCCATTTTTATCAATTCCAAGTATGCGGTAATTTAAACCGGAACTAACATTAATGTAATTTAAGTTATGAATATTTTTGTTGTAATTTGAATTATGATTTGTTCTAATTAAAATCATGATTGATTATGGTTAAATTATGGTTAATTCATAAATACCTTTGAACTGTAATTAATTGAACTTGGATTGATAATTGACATGTTGTTTAATTTGTAAATTGACTTATTGTAAATTGCATGTAACATATTGCTTAACATTATCTTTAGCCATAACATGTTAGTTTAATTTTGAAATTTGTCATAACATATTGGTTTAATATTGTCAATTTGACCATAATTGCGCGTTCATTGAAATGATTCAATGTTGTCAATAGTGTCCTCATTAATAACACTGTGTTGGTACTGAATTCGTCCAGGCCTACAAATGAACAAGAGCAACCAAGATCAAGAGATCTTGGCTCCTTGGCGCCTATCAATAGTAGCTTCCTCTCCAAAGCAACACACATTCTTCATCGATCAGTCATCAATTTATAGAGTCTAGGATTTCTTGTCGAGCACTCCCAATTCGTGGCGCCATTATGATTGTTTCCTTTGTCTGATTTTATTCTTTTCTTCTTTTCTCTGATTTGTCTGTCATTCGATATTTTCCTTATCTGTTCTGTCCGAGTTGTTCGACCATCTTTGCAAGATTTACTGTGAAACAAAGCATATCAGCGAGTTTGTACCGCATGACCTGTTCACGCACTTATACGCGCGTTGTGCATTTAAAAACAAGTGTGCGCAAAGTTTTCGTAATGTGTGGTCAGTATGTTGCGTTTAAGAAGAATTCGCTTGATTGTGCATAACTCTCATGTTATTGCTCCTTATTTTCTTGCTATTTGGGTCAAATGCGAGTTCATAGAGGCTTAAATAGTGTTATTATTTAGCGCTCACTTCATTTTCTAAAAAAAAAATTGTCAAAATTTTATTAAACATTTGTACGATTTAACCAAATTTAACGAAACGAATTGACCGAATTAATCATTCAGCCGTTTTCGATGTCATTTTTAAGCAAACTTGTAGGTCGGCTCGATGTTAATTTTCACCGAAAATCAACACTGATAGACTGATGAACACTACTAGTTATAATCCCATGCACTTTAAGAACTTACAAAGAGAAGCTCTACCTTCTATCTAATTTTTTTAGTCTTTGATTTTCTAGTGACGAAAAAGCTTGATGACCTAGTTGGTTGAGGCTTCTTGTACCTAAGTGACTAGAGCTAAAGCATCTAGTTCATTGGAGTTGTGAGTGGAATATGGGCAAATGTTTGAAAAAGCTTGATGAACTAGTTGGTTGAGGCTTCTTATATCAAAGTGACTAGAGCTGAAGCATCTTGTTCTTTGGAGCTGTGAGTGGAACATGGGCTAACATTTTTTTTTGATATTCCTGATTGTCCGAGCTAACTTTCACGCACCTCGGCTAATGTTACGGGACATACCGTATGACTCTAACACATTTGGATGCCAAGAAAATTCGTAGGAAATTAATTTCTAGGTAGGTGGCCACCATAAATTGGACCTATCACCTTATACACCCCAATACCCTCTTTGACCAATTGAGTTGATGGTTGAACATGAGCAAATGTATATGAGGACTATTTGATGCTAGTCACTGTCTCAGTGGCTGCCAATGAAAAAAAGCTATTGTTGAAGTCTTGCTGGTGATAATAAGCAATTGTTTTTTCTTTGGGATTTATAAGTTCCTATGAAGGTTGGTGGAGTTTACGTTTGGATATAAGATGAAGAAGGAACGGGATATTCTTTTTAGAAGGAAAAAATTTCAAGACAAGGAAAATGATTTAAATCTGTAAAGGGGTAAAGGATTGTGACGCAGTAGGATTCCTCTTGATTGAGGGAAGTGAGTCCTCGGTGAGAGTCAGGGGCGTATCCAGCCCTCGAGATTTGGGGGGCCTGAAGACCTACAATATTTTGTTGTTAAAGATCTTTATATGAAATTATTTACTAAATACCAATAATCATAAACAAAATTTATAATTTTTTTTGTTCCAGGTGAATTACAAATCATAATAATTAATGACCGAAAATTATGATTTATAAATAAAGACTTGTAACCATGGTGTTAAACTCGTTTGCATGTCTCCAACTCTTTGTTTGTTTTTCTAAACTTTCAATCTAGTATATAATATTTTTTTTAAATTCTCACCAATTAAAATATTGCAGTTTCTTATAAAAATAAATATTAAAACTATTTAGTTAACATTTATTATATACGTTGTTGATAAAATATTTATACAATATTATTTACAAAAATGGGGATAGATGTAATGTATATAAAATATTTATACAATAATATTTATACAATATTCTACATTCTTTACTTGCATTTCTAACATGCAATATTCTATATTCACCCCCAAACAAAGTACAAGAATAGTAATTAGAGTAGGGAAGCACCTTCTACACCTTAACCCTATGATTTGAGGTTAATGCCTCTCCAATCACCCCAAAGAAGCCTAATCCTTGAAGGAAAACCTTTTCGAGCCCGAGGCAAAGAGCCTCACATATAGAGTTTTTTCCTCTCTTTAAAAATGAGAGAAAACTTTGGACCTTATTGATGTTGCATGCATACTTGTTGAGTCTTTGCTGGTTAAGTCTTTACTGTTTAAATTATTTTAGAATAGGTTTTCATTGTTATTTTAGTTAACCACCTTAGTTTTTGGTGAGTTGTTAATAAGCTATTATTAGCTTGTTTGTAAGGCTATTTAAGCCACCATCTTTCTTCAAATAATGCAGATCATTCCTTCCAATTTGATTAGAGTTATTCTTTATTCTCTACAAATTGGTATCAGAGCCAAGAGTTTGAGAACAAACAACAGTTTTTGTTTTGAGTGATTTCTAGAAGAAAAAAAATGAGTGAGGATAAGCATTTCATGCAACCATCCATTCCAATTTTTTATGGCCATTATGACCATTGAAGTATGCTTATGGAAAATTTGATGAAATCTAAAGGATATTGGCACCTTATTACAACTGGTTTTATTGAACCAGAAGAAGGAGTTACTTTGCCAGATGCGGGGAAGAAAGAATTAGAAGAGTTGATGTTGAAGGATCTTAAAGTAAAAAATGATCTATTCCAAGCTATAGATAGAATCACCCTTTGAGCAAATTTTGGAGAAACGCACAGCAAAGCAAATATGGAATTCCATGAAGAAAAAGTATGAAGGGAATGAAAGGGTTAAACGATCTATTCTCCAAGCATTGAGAAGAGATTTTGAGATTTTAGAGATGAAATCTAGTGAAACTATCACAGATT
>JBBMEF010052361.1:0-12612 GCA_037832685.1 Sicyos baderoa
TTGGTGTGTCCATACCTCATTCCACTTCACTGTTCTTCAACTTATCTTCTTCCCTACCGCGATCCTCGGATGAGCTTATTGTCTACAGACAAACAAACAAATAAGATAATAGTTCATAGGTTCAATGTAAAACCCTGATAAACAGATGAACCAACTTCACTACACCATGTTTTAACTACTAAATAATATAACTAGATTTCATCAGCAATCTTGCAAAAAAATTAAAATTGAACCTAAATTGTAACAAAACCCTCATATCATATATACTTCCCACTGAAACCGTAATTAAACCCTCCTACCATACATACTTTCGACCACTCCGACCATACATGCATCAACCTAATGTGCAGAAACTACGAACAATCGACACCCTAATCTTTCATGCATCACTTTTTCACAATTTTTTCAACATAATGTGCAGAAACTATGAACAATTGACCCCCAATCTTCCGATTCGAGAATCCCCAATTCCTACAATGTCGAACCGAAACCCTAAATATCCAATAATATGAAATCGAAAACGTACGGTACACTTTCGGAAGTCCACGAATGCACCACTTCGTCTCCAACCTTCAAATTCCGGTATGCTCGACAGTAAAAACCCACTGTATCGGTCGGACGGTACCCTCAAATACGAATTCCATGGTAGCAGCAGAAGAAAATCGGGAGAATTGGTAGAGCATAAGATTTGAGAAGATGAAAAATCTGAAACTTCCCTTAAACGTCTTCTCACAAAATGGTTGTCTCTAAAAAATCTCCCCCAAATTTAAGCAAATATTATGGAATGTGAACATTTAAAAATCTCCCCCAACTTTAGGTGAATATTATGGAATGTGGACAATTTTCCACTTTCCATCTAAATGGAAACTTCCAACCAAATGGGCAAATGGGTAAATCTCATATTTTCAATATTTAAAATTATAAAAAAAAAATCTAGTCTTGCAAATACTTTCCTAATTTTCTAATTTTGCAATTAGTTTTCTAATATAGTCTAGATATGCTAAAAGCTCTATTTAAAAAAAATAAAAGAGACTTAGATATACTTATCTCAAACAAAAATGATGAGAAAGACAATTAAAGAGACATAAATGATAAGACACGTCATTTATGACATTTTATTAGAATTATTGATTAATGAGTAATTTTTCTATCATAAATGATACTTTATTAGAATCAATAGATTAACAAGCAATCTTTATACCAATAAATAAAAATATGATCGTTTTATAACACTTTATTAGAATTATAGATTTATGAGTAATTTTTAAATTTAAGTTGGAATAATATTTTGAAGTTCAAATCTTGAACTTTTGAATCTTAGAAATTTAAAAGTAATGCATGAGTTAGAGTTTGATTTACATATTTGAGAGGCAAAAGACTTAGGGATTTAAAATTGAAGTTAAGATAAAAGTTTTGAGTCTTGTAAAATATGAATTACACCTCATTAGTATTTTAACCATTGTTGTGGTTAGTTTTAATCTAGGGGTTAGTTGGGTGGTTAATTGTTAACCACATTGTGTACTAATTGAACTATAATATATAAAGCTCATTGGATTCATCTTCTTCCTCGGAGAAATCCTAGCCACCATTTGAGGATTTCCATGACAATTATAAATGAGAAAAGCTATCTTATAATTCTTAATAGTGGAGATAGGGCTAGGCTCGAACCACTATTTTCTTCTTCATCTTCTTCCATTTATTTAATTCATCTCATCTCATTTGATTCTGATTTTGTTTGATTGGTAAGAAATCTACTTAGATTTCTCAACATCTTGGTTATAATGCTGCCAATATTTAAATTTCTTGATCAATTTGTTCTATTTTGTTTTTGAAATCTTGAAATAGAGGCTATATTAGTTACGATTCGCGATATAATTGAGGTCGATTCTTTGCTCGATTGATAGTCGATGTCGCGATTGTACGATTGAAAAAGTTGCTGATGATCAATCTTGTATGCGCCAGCAATTAGAGTGTTAATCAGCTATTTATGAGACTATATCTGTGTGAAGGAAACATCTGAATTGTTTTGAGTTTGTTGGCTGAAATTTTGAAAAATATCTTTTACTACTGGAGATGATCATTTGAGGAGATAATCAAATTGAAGCTCCAATATTATAAATCTATATAATACTAAGTCTGCATATTACCAGGTATTCTTTCACTTGATTTTAAAGAGATTTTTAGTGCTTATTCTCTCTACTTTTGATATAGATCAATTGTGAACATTTGAATATGAAATTGAGTTTCACCTGCTAATTTACCTAATGCTGAATTTGTAAATTTGAGTTGCCTTGACATGAAATTTTGAGCCTATTTTTATTATTTGCTCCATAATTTGCGGAGAATTTGCCTTCGGTACCACATTTTTTACTCTTCATTATAATTTGTAGCACATTTTTTAAAATAATTTCATTCATAAGTACATATTATTCAAAATTTCTATTCTACCATCATTACACTTCTATCAGTTCAGCTGATAGACTTTTGACTTCTATCAGTTCGATTGATAGACTTTTGACTTCAATTAATATATTCTATCAATTCAAGTGATAGACTTCTATCGATTTTAAGTGATTGAATAGTGCAATCAATTATTTTTGTGCTCCAATTTCTAAGATTAAAAAATTGTGCTATACATGAAATTATTAATTTTTATTTTTGTAATATACATGCAAAATCTCGAATTTGTGTCCGGACTGCCGATGTGGTATAATTATGGTATTTTGAGTTGAAATTGTGCTTTGAATTAAAAGCTGGAATAGTGAGTGATTCATGAAAGCTTTGAGCTGAATTTTGATTTTGCTATCCGATTTTGTGCTGAAATTTGATATGGTACCGCTGAAAACTGTGAGAAATTTTGAGATAGATTTTTTGTGCGATTAGCTGGCCGTTTGAAATTAATATGATTATGATAAATGTTATGAAATTGGGGCTGAATTTGAGTTTGTTGGCTGAAATTTTGAATTATGAGACTGGTTAATTTAGATTTGCTTTATGAAAATACTTGGGTAAGTTCTGATTCATTGGATTCGTCATTTGATATTGTTTTTAAATTGATAGTTTGTTAGAACCTTTCTTGATTGTGATCCAATTTTCTCTTAATTTTGATATTCTTATAAGATGTCGGCTAAATTTGTACTTGACAAATTCGATGTGACATGAATTTTAATTTATAGAATAAGAAAATGTGAGTCCACCTCTAGGACAACGTACTATTTTAGGTTATTAGTTCATAGCACTAGCTAAACTCATCCCAAACCATGGACTCGTGAGAGAACATGATGGATATTATAGCTAAACTCATGAGTTCTAAATCTTAAATCTTTAGTTTTGTAAGTTAGTTAAGCTAATTTAAAATTGAATTCGAGTATATTTTTTGGATGATCAGTTAGTTTGAAGAGATACTTTCAGTAGTTAAAAATTGAGAGTCGTAACGAAAAACTCATTTAAATATAAGGTTCTTGTGGTCAAAGAGTTCCTTGAAATACTTAAAGGTAATGAATTTAATCCAAGGTACGTGTAAATTGACATCCAAATGTCGTAGAGTGAGACGGTATATCTCGTAACATTAGATATATACCCATGTCTAGTTCTTTAAACACAATTGTATAGATGGGTGGAGTTTTAAAGTTATTCAATGCCAACTTTACTTTTTTTCCATTCAATTGTATAGATGTATACACGTGCTTTGTTCTTTAAACACATCAAAATGCTTTTGTCCTTACTTATTTAGAAGCCATTTTTAGAAAATTGGCAGCCTTATATGACCTGCTTATATAATTATAAGTAGGCGATCGGATTATTTTTTATTTCTTTTTCAAAATTGGTTTGCCTTGTAAACTATTGTTTAGTAGAAATTGAATAATATTGCCTTTAATTGAATTTAGGAACAGGGAAAAGTAGAATTGAGATAGTTTCCAAACTGGCTGGCATTAATTCTTTTATATATATATATATATATATTTGAAGCAAAAGTAGTGGGAAGCTAAGAAAAGAAATTGTTGTTTCTAAAAAAAAAATATAAATAAATAATAATATTGTTGCGTTTTACTATTATTATTTTTAAGTTTTGAGATTTTTCATGTATAATAAAAATTGACTAAAAAATTGCATCTATAGCACAAAATTGAAAATAATTACACATATACAAAATTTTTGAGTGATTGAACTCAATCGAACACAATCAATAATTAGTGATTGAACTCAATCAGTTAACAAACTGATTGAGTTCAATCACTAGTTATTGATTGAGTTCGATTGAGTTCAATCACTCAAAATTTTGGTATAAGCGAATATTTGATAAAAATATGCTATAATTTTAATAGAAGACCCTAAAATTGGTATACAATAACAAATTTCCTTTAACTCATCACTGATAAACTTGATCAAAGGGCAGAAAGTTGTACAAATTAAAGCATAAGGTATCATCCTCTAAAGTTGATAATTAAAACAATAATGGGGGACATTGAAAAAAATGAAACCATTGCGTCATTAACCTTTTCGGTTTTAGTTTTAAGTATTTTGTTTAAAAAAAAATGAATTTTCTGATAGATTTATTTTTTCTTTTAAATTCTACAACAATTAAGAGGAGAGAATTTAAACCCATAACTAGATGAAAAGTATATATTGATATTTGTGGATTATTACTCTTAAAAAAGTTTCATGCTATAACACTGTAAAATAATAATTAAGTTTAACCTTAATAATAAGCTATTATGAGTTTAAACAATAAGTAAACCAATAACTGACCTATTAGTAGAATAAGATGTTAAGTGAGCCTTGTTAGTAAACCAAGAAAACATCTAGTTAACAATCTGGTTATTAACAAGAAACTATTTACTTCAACATTTGCTACCAAGTTTATAAATGGGCAAAATGTCTAAATCTAGTACAATAATTAAGAAATTATTTTAAAGATTAATATTTAAAATGCATGTCTAATTATTTTAAATACTGAATTAATTATTTTCAAAAATATCCTCTAGCCTAGGATATATATATATATATATATATATATATATTTGTATTTAGGGATTCGACCTTCCTCTCGACATCAGGTTGAATTATTTTTTGGATGTACATTGCAGTACGTGTACTAGATGATTTCCACCCGGATATAATAGTTATTGTACACGTCGGAGAACCATTGTACATTCATTGAGCATCTATGTTATCTAACATTTTCTCTATCGAACCAGTCTTTATATAGTGATATATTGATGACTTTTACATTTTCGACCAATTCAAGACTTTCCTCCATCGACGATATGATCATAATGGGATATGGGGTAGTGCAAGTGAACTCAACCATGGTTGTAGACTTGTAGTTCGAGTATATATCTCTCTTATCCCAATTATCGTTAAATACGATCGTAATTGGTTTAACCTCCATTAACGAGTGTCAAAGGTTTCTCCCTAGATTTGAAATGTGACACAAAAGACGGTGTGATACATATGTTGTAATTTAGTGAAAATGTCAGAATTAGAAAACGTAGATTGGTGTCGATGAAAATTTAATTTGGTGAAAATGTCAGAATGCAGGGTCATGATGAAAACAAATGATATGATGAGTAGTTAAGATAAAATGTAAAGCTGTTAAAATTAGATATTATTAGAATTTAATTTAAAATGATGTTCATTATAATATAATTTGTTGAACAATTCGTTGTTGAAAACGGTTTGTACTCCTAAAATTGTGAAGGGGAGATTTTTACGAATTTTTAATTAATTTAGAATGTGAAAAAAATAATTAAATGATATAAATTATTTATCACTTCTCCCATAATCAAAGTAGACATTGATTTTAATTTCATCCCAATTAAACATTTACTTTAAAAAAAGTTTGAACAAAAATAGACATTTTGTACCATTTCTCTTTATAAATTGCTGCCATTTTCATCAAATTGTGATCCAAGCTCAATGTTTGGAAAGCCCATTGAATATATTTTCTGTTCAGTCCAAAGCCCATGAGCTTTTGTAAAGTTTCACCCTTTTTTAAAAAAAGAAGGGAAATGGTAGAAAATATCTATATTTTTAAAAAATAAAGATGAAATGTCTACAAAATTTCTAAATTAAAAAATTGTCCTTTTTGAAATTTTGAGAAGGTAGATAAATTTTTTCATTCCCAAATCATCCTTGATATTATTTTTATTCGTAAAATACAATTAATTAATCATCCTAAATCAAGGAGAAATTATCTCCTCTTTGTTCCTATTTTGTAGGGATCTCAATGAAAATATAAATGTTTAAAAAACAATCTTAAAAAAAATCTATTAATAAATGGTGGTTCTCTGAAACAATACATAAAAAACCCACACAACCTTCTGCCTTGAAGGAACCATAATGCAAATCATCTTTTTATCTCTCTACACATGAAGATCTAATTTTTTTCCAATATTCTTTCAAGGTTTTCTCTCGGTTCATTCTCTATTCATTCTTCAATTTCATAATCATACTTTTAGATTAAACTCAAAACAATACTAATATGGAGATCCCTTGAAGGTAGGTTGTCGTCATTTAACCAGTGATATCAAAGCAATCCCTCTAACTTAGCAATGTCTATAGTCTTTCGAGTATGGAACAAAAAATTTGCGTATCTCATAATGTACGACATAGTCCTATTGAAAATCCATATTTGAGTCACCTAATTTTTACTCCAATATGAAGTGCTTATGAAATGTTGTTCTAATGAGAGATATAGAGTATTTCTAAAATGTGGTTTGTGATTGAGCACATATGTGTATTCAATTTGTTTCTCGGTGGGGGATAATTTTTGTGTATTCAAACGTAATTTTCATGAATTTATGATTGTATTATGATGTGTTCAAGTGTAATTTGAAAAGATTTATGATTTGAGCCAATACAAACTCTAAGTGTAACCTCGAATTTGTGGTTTAGGCTTAATTCTCGAACTATTGCATCTTTATTAAGCTTGAATTTCAAAATTTTAGTGAAGGTCTAAGCTTCATTTTAAGTGATATTAAGTGTTAATTGACAAGAACACCATTTTCTTTACCTTTAATAGTATGTGACATTTTGTCCCTTCTATATAAAATTATGAGAGTTTATTTTACAATGGACCACATATCAAACAAAAAGTAGTGGTCTCACATGGTATAGGTTACTCCCCTCATTGGGAGAGTCCAACGTCAATAGAAAAGAGATATGGGTTACTCTCCTCATCAGGAGAGTCCAACATCAATATAAAAGAGATATGGGTTACTCCCCTCATCGCCAATTGATTTTGAGGTGGAACCTCATATTCTCACATGTTATCAGAGCTCATAAAGCTGAAACGAGTATTCGGTCCAATAAAATAAAATTAAGATCCGATTCAAAATTGGTGAGCCCAAAAAAGGCACCATCTTGAAGGGACATGTTAGGATCGGGAGAGTCCAACATCAATATAAAAGAGATATGAGTTACTCTTCTCATCGCCTAAGTGAAACTTCATATTCTCACACTTTTTTTAATGAAAATGTACAAAGTGAAAACATTGACATCCAATATTAAAAGAGTTTCCAAAGTTTAAGATAAGTATATATAGTACTATAAATTCCAACTTGGATTCTTCTACTAGTTTCACAGTATCAAACAGTCAATTATTTTATTTTATTTTATTTTTTCCTTTTCTGTCCTTAATTGACAAAGTCTTATTGTTCACACAGCCTTTGATTTTTATGCCATGTGAACCTAACCCCACATGAATATATATATAAGACCATGACAGCTTGACATGAAGTGAATCAATTTTATACATAATTCACTACTCTAACACAAATACAAATTTGTCCCTATAATTTAATCTACATTAGTGCGATATGAAATAAATGTTAAAAATACTATTTTGATTCCTATACTTAAAAGTTTGTATTAATTTGATTCACATAAAAAATAATTAAAAAATTGTTTAAAAATCATCATGGCATAGAGAAAACATTTGAAATCCTTTTTTTATTTTTTGAACTCAAAACCTTGGACATCCAATATACAATCTATCTAAATTATTATTATAGATATCAATTTTAATCTTTATTTAATGTACGTTCTTGAAATTAAAATTAAATATTTTAAAATAAAACACTAAAATAGATCAAACTACAAAGTATAAGTACTAAAAGGATATTTCAACTCTAAAATAAATTTTTAAAAAAATTACAGGAATATCTAAAAAATGTCACAATTGTAGTCGTTTGTTTGATAACTCTAAAAATGTGTGTCATAAGTATTCAAAATCAAATTTATTTGTTTTTTTTTTTATGATTAGGAACAACAAACAACTACAAATCTTCACATTAATATGATATTATCTATTTAAAAATGATCGTTTATAATTTTGGTTTTTTCTTTATATGTCCATGATATTTTTTCCTCCTAATTTTGCAAGCCCAACAATTTTTCTCTTGAAATGCACTTTTTTCTCATTTAATTATGAGAATTTTTTGTTTCCCTGAAAATTTCTTGCGATCCTTGTCATTGTAAGTGATTTACTTGGTAGTGAGCGTACTCTATTGAAAACAAACTTATACAAAATGGAGACATAAATATGATTAACCAAAAATAGAGTGGTGAAACGATATATTCCATAACATTAGTTGAGATCCTCCACCCTTATTCAGATAGTCATAAATATATATAAAAAGAAAAGACATATGTATAAAGGAAATTATTTAACTTTAGAAAATTCAATAAATCAAAGTGTCCAAATTGACGACTATTAAAAAGTAGAAGGGACAAAAGTTAATAAAAATGTTTTTTTAGAAAACGTGTGGGGGTTGAGAGTGTCGAATTGAGGACAATGATAAATTTTCATCTCACTTTTGATAAAGGAATCCAAAAAATATGGGCAAGTATTTTTACGGGGATCTTGTAGGAATAGACTAAATTGATAAAATATTTACAACATTAGACAAATTTT
This sequence comes from Sicyos baderoa, assembly GCA_037832685.1. Lineage (NCBI taxonomy): Eukaryota > Viridiplantae > Streptophyta > Magnoliopsida > Cucurbitales > Cucurbitaceae > Sicyos > Sicyos baderoa. The sequence continues at coordinate 8,918 of JBBMEF010052361.1, forward strand.
AAAAAATTTAGCAACTATAATCAAATATACGATATAAAATAATACTTTTTATACCGAATAACTAATACATAATACAATATGATGAGTATTATTTATACTGTATATCTGACTATGGATGCAAATTTTTTCAAATTTGTCTACATCTGTACTTACTTTGTAAAATTGGACTATCCAATACAATTTCCCTATTTTTATTCAAAACAGCTAAAAAATGGGGATTTTACCCTAACAAAAAAAATTATATGAACTTCTTTTTAACGAAATTATATATGCAGCAGGAAAATAGGACGACTCCATAAAAAAAAAAAAAAAAATTAAAATCTCTACGCTTCAATTAATTTTCATTTGATAATATTCAATTAATTTATTGATAGCCTTCGATCAATTCGCTAATAGATTCAATGTATTCGAGAGGTAGAAGGGTAGAATAAGTCTTTTGAAATGCATATTTTTTCCAAACAAAAAATCATTTGCAAGTTGGTGCTCTTGTAAAAGAAATTGTTGATTAAAATGAGAAGGATCTGTTGGTTATTCACATGGTTCATTTTGAAATATGTTTGGGAGGTAAACTTGTGATATCACATGAGTAATCAAAGCTATTTTTTTTTATAAATCTTTTGGAGACTAAATTTCTGAAATGAATAATTCAACTAGTTAAAATATATATGTTAGAAAAAAAAGTTGTCAAATTTGAACTTCTCACACCTACATATCATGTTGAATTAAAAAAAAATAAAATAATGAATATCACTCTAATACATTATATATTCACTTAGAGGTATATTATAAGTTTGTAAAGAAAATATTTTAGAAAATAAAAAAGCAGGTGACTATTATAATTGAATAATATTTTAGTTATGAGTTTGAAGATAAAAAACCTTGTAATTCTCTAATATAAACCTTTAAACTCATATGCCAGTAAGAATTTAATTTTACCCACATTTTGTATAATCTAGTAACTATGAAGTAACAGATTCTAATTTTCTTTCTCCAATATTGTTGTATAAAAAAAAACCTTTAAATGCATATTAATGACTCATTACTAGTTATTTTAGTTGAAATCTTTGTATAATAACAATATTAGAAAATTGTGAGATGCAATTTCTTGGTCGAAGAGATAACTTAGAGATTTTTTCTAATTAGCTCTAATATATTGTCATAAAAAAAAATAAAAAATTGTAGCTGTTTATTTATCTTATTCTTTATTTATTTTTTCAATTTACGTTGTGGCTTTGGAAAGTCTACGTTGATGTACTCGTTTGACATTTGTTTTGATAATAATCAAAAGGTTAAAAAGGAATATTTTTAAAGAGAAAAAAGGGGTCATCTTTCTTTTTTTTTTTTTTTTTTTTTTTTTTTTTTTTTTTTTTTTTTTTTTTTTTTTTTTTGAAAAAAACTATGAATTCCTTGTATTATATGCAATTCAAACTTTTTTTTAACCTCATTGTTTTTTCGTTCTCATTAATTGCTCCCATTCAAGTTTAATAGAAAGACAATAAAAATGTTAGTTCAAATTGATTATAGCTTCCCAACAGTGATATCGATATATGTCTAAAAATTAAGAGATGATAAGTTTGAAACTCTTTCACGTAATTTGTTTTAAAATGGAAAATCATTTAGCTTATACCGTTATTTTGTAACTTTTTAAAAATATTTTATATAGGCGATGAAACTTTGTTTGCTCAAATATTATAGCTTTTCAATATATATCTCTTTTTAGTTACTTATAAAAAATTTCTTTAAAATTAATACAACCATCTATTTAGGATTGGGTTAAATTAATGTCAAAAAATTTAATTGCACTTCCATAAATAATCCTTTGTTATATAGGAGGGTACAAAAAAAATTCGTAACCCCAGCAACTCAAACTATTTAAATAGTTTAAGTTGCTTGGGTTACGAATGTTTTTTAATTAAGTTGGATTATTATTTTTTAGTTAAATTTAAATTCAAACGGTAAGAATTGAGTTGGATATTAATTATTTTTTAGTTAAGTTGGATTATTTTATAATTTTTGTTTAGTTGAATTTATTTCAAAACTGACTTATTTTTTTGGTACTTTCAAACTAAGAACAATATTATATATATATAATTTGAGAACTTAACCCAATAAAAAATATATAGAATTAAGTTGAATTGCTCTAATACATAAAATTTGACCGATTAACTAACTGATCAACCATAAAATTTGAATTGATTCAAAAAAAAATTCAAATTTAACTCAATCCAAACCATGTACCTTTGTAATTTCCTAATTTTTCGAGTTTTGACAGAGTTCGCTTTGGAATGTGGAGCGAGCTTAATGTTAGAATTGAGGATTGTCTAACCCAAAGTCACTGTAATCTAATCTAGTTGATATTTACTAATTGATCAACATTAATGCTTATTGTTCTGTTCGAAATAAATAAATAAATAACCATTTTTTAAAAAAACACAAAGACAGAACCAAGTTGAGTCAACGTGGGAAAATAAAACACGAGTTATGCAGGCCAGCTAAATAAGAAGACTTTCCCAAATTAATATAATTAATTAGGTCCCGTTTGATAATCATTTGGTTTCTTGTTTTTGGTTTTTTAAATTTAAGCATATTTTTTCTCAAATTTCCTACAATTTGTTTCATCATTTCTACCATGTATACATATTTCCCTAAGAAAGTAGGAGAAGACCAACCAACTTTTAAAAACAAAAAAAATAGCTTCCCAAAATTTATTTTTGTTTTTTAAAATTGGTTAGTATTCTCCTACTTTCGTAAAGAAAGATGAATAAATTGTAGAAATGATGGAAGACATGGTAGGAAATTTGAGAGAAAATAGGCTTAAATTTGAAAAACCAAAAACAAAAAACCAAATAGATCAAACGGGGCCTTAATTACTTCATATTTTTTAGATCTAGAACAACCATAGTTATTGTGAGAAATGAATAAAATACAGAACATTCCAGGAAAAAAGAGAAACTAAGCTTTTATTAATTTTTTATTTTCATATTTGATTTGATTTGATTTTTTTGAGAAAGAAGTTTTAAAATATTGGCACAAATGCCACATCGATCATTTTATATAAAGTTTGACTTTTAAATGATAATTAGTTTATATAGTTTCACATGACAAATGATAATATATTAATAATCTTGGATGTGATCAATCTATTACCACTCTCTCTCTCAATTTTAACAAGTGACCTTTGAATAAATAGATTTATATATTTTTCGTGATGTATGTTATATTATATTTATAGCGTGACTCCTTTTGAAATTGTAGACACATTTAAATTAAAGAGGACTTTTTATTTGTATAGTTTTTAGTTAAAGCTGTTCTATTTAATTTTGTAAACTACAAGTAAATCATAGAAGAATCTTATTAACTTCGTAATTATAAAAAAAATTCTTAAAAAATTAAGAGAGGGTAAGTCAAACGAGACAACTTTTCTTTTTTATCTTATAATTTTTATGATTTTTTTTTATACTAAAGATTATAAAGTAAGAAATTTTGTCTCGTTTAAACCCGTAATATTTTGGCCAAAAATATACAGGACGGATAAATTAAAAGAAATTTGTTTTATATACTAACTTTAAGAACATATATTAAAGAGAATTTGCGCTGTATGATAAATTTCCTAGTCTGCATTAGAATTATAGCAACTTTTTAAAAATATTGCAAATATAACAATTTTTTTTTGATAGATTCTATCAAACACTATT
>JBBMEF010052392.1:0-12602 GCA_037832685.1 Sicyos baderoa
TTGAGTGAGGAAGAAAGTGTGATGCTTGATAATTTTAGAAAATAAGATTTGTAATAAATGACATTAATTACACAGAAAATGAAATGTACAAAAAAAAAGGAGTTTCATTTGCCTTAATTGTAAATTTGATTTCATGTTTAATGATAATTTCGAAAATTAAAATTGAAATGAAAATTGTCATTATGATGTCAAGGGCATTATGAAATTTTATAAAAAATAATTTATGAAAATTAAAAATTAAAAATTAAATTTACAATTATTTTGATTTTATGAGAAATTTGCAAATATTTCTTAAACATGGCCTAACAAGTACAATTTTCCAAGATTTTATGAAATTATCATTACTTTTTTTCACACATTTTCTTATTAGTCGGAAACAATGATAATAGAATTTCAATGTATTTGAAATAATTAAATAAATTCATTTTTACTAATATTTTTATATTTTTTAAAAAAAAGAGATTTCATTTTGAAAATTGACGACAGATGGAAGTTTTTCTTTTTTAAACCGCAGATTTAATAAGACATGGTTGCAAGAGGGTATTTATGTCTTTTTTATTTAAAATTAGATTTGCTAAATTTTCAAAATATGAACAGTTTTGTAATTTTTTTCTTAATTTAGCTTACTTCGTCAAAAGCCCTAAAAAAATGTAATCAAGGCAGGGAAAAATTGAATGAGGAATACATTTTTTGTAACGCCCGCCACATCTGAATATGAGAGGGGTTAATAGATATGATTTGCACTACCTATACCAATAATGTGCACCTTCTTTTTGGTGGCTCAATCTAAGGAACTTCATAGCTTGGAGTAGTCTTAGGTTGGGTGACAGTCTTCATTCTTAAGTAGCAATGAAGGCTAGGTGCTAACGTGGTCAGGTCGCAAGGGAATGTCGGTGTCCATTGGGGCCGCCCATAGGGGCAAACTCCAAATTCCAAATCCTGGGCATGGAGTGTTACAAATGGTATCAGAGCCGTACCTCTCCCAGTAGGATGTGGTTCGAGGATGAACCAAAGCGAAAGCTGGTGGGCATGTAACGCCCGCCACATCTGAATATGAGAAGACTTAATAGATATGATTTGCACTACCTATACCAATAAAGTGCACCTTCCTTTTGGTGACTCAATTTAAAGAACTTCACAGTTAAGCATGCTTAGCTTGGAGTAGTCTTAGGTTGGGTGACCTCCTAGGAATAAATTCCTAGGATGTATGGGAGTAAGGACAAAGCATGCTAAAAGGACTCGTGTTGGTTTGTGGGGACAGTCTTCATTCATAAGTAGCAATGAAGGCTAAGTGCTAACGTGGTCAGGTCGCAGCGGAATGTCGGTGCCCATTGGGGCCGCCCATAGGGGCAAACTCCGAATTCCCAAATCCTGGGACTGGAGCGTTACATTTTCTCTCTTCATCCTTATTTAGTTTAGGGTAAATTTTTCTTCCCTACGCACTTCCCTATTTTTCTCCTTAAATATGAATTCATAGCATATTTTAGGATGAGTGCCGGTCCACAAGGATAATAGACATATCTTTTTTTTTAAAAGAGGATAATAGACATATCTAAGGTTGACCCCTATATCAAAATTATTTCATTTAGAAAAATGTATACCTAGATCTAAGGAGCTATCCTCATTAATTTCATTTATTGTCTAGTAATTTATTGCACATATCCCTAAGATCTAAATTTATTATGAAAATTCAAGGACCAATATGAGCAGTTGCTCAACGCCATTAGTGTATAGCCAATAACCGAGAAGTTATGGGTTCAAATCCTCCCTACCCATTTGTTGTTATCTTAAAAAAAAATAATAATAAGAAAATTGAAGGGAATTAAATATTGAGGTTTTAAAAGGTATTTAAAATAACAATTGAGGTCTACACTGTCTAAAAGTATTATTGTGTTGCATGAGACATAATTTTATGACTTTTATTGAAAGGAGTGGAAATAGAAACCAAAATAAAGAGCATTTAGTTTCAACTTCAAGTTTCACCCACTATCAACCACTACCATCAATACGTGACACTAAATTCAACCAAAATCAGTAGTCGGCATTGTCCGTACTTTATTTGCAGCACCAATCCCAAATAGTTGCGAATATATAGTTTATATTAATATTATATTCACAATATTATATTCCAACTTCTACAACTTTTTAGTTAATCCATGTAGTTGAGATTCTGTGTATTCATTGTATTCTTTATATTCATTTGTACTCTCCTATATAAAAGATATCAACTATATCCAATTGAAATCATCAAACCTTACTTTCAATCCCTAAAGACCCAACCAAAACCACGATCTCAACCTAGGTCTTTGAAACAATGTCAACAAGACATGCTTAAATCAAATTTTTATTTTTTTGATAAATTAGAGAACATAATTAAGAGTTTGAAATTCGTGATGTAGTAATCGTAGGGTACCCTGTGAAAACATTTAAAACATATGAAATCGGCTATGGTAATATTCATGCATGAACCCAATACATGCGGAAGGAAAAAAAAATAAATAAAAACTCTATGCATAAAGACGACGACATCCCATGGTCAACTCAGCCCCAATTAGTCATCCCGGTACAACTCTTGAGTACCTGAGGAAAACCACAGAAAGGAAGACTGGGTTTTCAACTCAGTACGGATTCCTGCACAGAATCAACAAGCACGCTTATCAACAACAATAATGGGCACAAAACCATTCAATAACAATGGGCACAAAACCCTTCAATATATAACAAATGGGCACAAAACCCCTATCAAACAATGAGCATAAACCCCTGAATTATAATGGATACGAAACCCCTATGTAATATTGTTGTAAAAATAGTGATCACACAAATAATCTAAAGAATTTATCTTAAGGGATGATTGGGTTAAATGGCGAATCTCGACTTCGTCGTTGACGAAGGGGACAAAACTTACTATGTGTGAAACTATCAACTAAGCGTGCAAGTATACACGTTCGTGCATAAAGTTTAATTCTAGTAAGTCCAAGTCGAATCCACATGAAACTTCGTTAATTGCGAATAAGTGTGTTTGTACTAGGGTCAAAGAAAATGTAAATCAATTTTTTTTGTAAATGGGTGTTGGTAGATTAGTAAACTAAAGTTGTAAAATGATTGATAAAAGATGTTAGAGGAATTAAGAGGTTAGGAGGTTCGCACTAAGCGAAGGGTAACGAGCCACACATCCGATTCTCGAACTCTCTCGAGTTCTCAACGACACTCTCTCGAGTACTTAGTCGATTCTCTCGAACTCAACTTTATGGATGTAAAATGTGCTCATAGGCGAACCTTATTTCTGAGGGTTCGTTATAACCTATAATCAGGATAGTGCTAACGAGGGTTCGTCACTTGCTCCTCTCGAAGTCAAGTAAGAATGCTCACTAGTTTCTCAACATTGTGAGCGAAAACAATACACCCTATGTCAGGCATCTATTTCATTACTACCACATTCTTACAAACTTTCCTGCTTCCCTTAGGTCATCTAACTATAAAATTTAGCTACTCATAACGTGCTGAACAGAAATAATGATGAAAAAAATAACAGTAGACATAAGATAAACTTCGTAAACAACAGAGACAATTCAGAAAAGTAAAACACAAAGTAAAATAACCAAGAATTAGAAAAAGCCTGAATAAAATGTCGGTCGAAGTTTCGGTCGCAAGTCTGCTACAACGTAGAAAATGTAAACAACGAACTGGAAATTTTACTTCTGAGCCCGGCTAAAACAGCTCCGGCGGCCAAAATTACACTAGAAAGCAATAAAGTGGTGGTCGTCTTAAGAGTTTTGATAATTCTCTTTTATCTCTCAAAATATTCAACACTAAAAAATGACAACTCCTACTCTTTTTATAGTCAGTCGACCAGAGACTCCCCCACGATTCCTGCTTCCGACTTCTTCTCCACGATCTTTTGTATTCGTGGGTAAGAACTGTCCTCAACGAACGGCTGAGATTGAACATACGTCAATTAGATGAGTGCCACGTGTTTCTGGCCGGGATATTTTCCTTGCACTCTTCGTTATGTTTTACTTCGTTGTGCTAAGTTTGCGGAATTGCATTTGTTGACTTCATGGTTTCTTCGTAGATGAGAGGTTCTTTATTCTGTGCGTCGCCGAGACTTCGTTTTTCATTTCATCGACGAACATATTTTCGCTGCAAACGAATTAAAAAATATCAAATTCTTTCAAATATTCTTCTTTGTCTATGTTTTATGCTATTCGTTATAATAAACACCCTAGAAAACTTCATACTTAGAAAACTTTAGGAAGTTCGTTATAAGCAAACATATAGATGTTAGCAACGAAGTTTTTCTTTACTTCTAAATGATTATTAGCAGAATCCTATTACATTTAAGTCTATTTTTCTTACTTTAACTCTTAATTCTTGGGAGTTATCAAATACCTATAACATGCATACCTAACAAAGGCTCGCAACTATATGCTATCCTCATCCAAATAACAGTTCACATCACAATCAACAAGTCAATTTGTACAAACAAGTCGTAACTAGCAGAAAAATTCAAGCCCTAGATCAATGCACACGTTTAATCACATGCTCTTAATATTCATTAGTCGCCGTTTTGGATGAAGAAAGCCCTTAACCTTGGTTGAATCTGAATAGTCTACACGAATTTCCAGGTTAAAGAACTCCTAGAAACTCCAAATAGTCAATACAACTCTAAGCCCTGAAACGAACAAATCTGTCAAAACTAGCACCTTAGACCAACAAAATCGGATCCAGAATAACGAATTTAGAAAACAGTAAAGAACTTCAAAAATCTTGCCTCAGTGACTCCCGACAACTTCACGCGTCTTGCAACCTCGGCTCGAAGAATGAAAAACAGCTCGAGTCAAATCTGGTCAACAAAAAAGTCAAATGGTCAAAACTCACAATTTAACCTAAACCAAACAACCATTAAACACTAAACTAAATATCCCCTAAACTCATAACCAAACAACCATTAATCGATATCCGAACAGCCCTTAACCATATTCCAGATAGTAATAACCGCATTACCAAATACTGCCTAATCCCATTCCAAATAGGCACTATGCCTAGATCCAAACTCCAACAATCCACAACTTAAACAAGTTAAAATTAAAAACAAACAACTTTTAAACTTCATTTAAATATCTCTAGTTAGGGGTGTTCAAATACCCGACAACCTGAGTAATCTGAACCAATCTAACTCAATTTGATGGATTGTGTTGGGTAGAAAATATTTTTGGGCTTGGTTAAGTTTAAAATCATGAAATTTTCATGACCCGACCAACTTGAATTTTATTATTTAATTTAAAAAATATTTTTTGTGTCGTTGATTGAAGATCGATGATTTTGGTGGAAGAAGATTTTTGGGAGCTATGTTAAGCCTGAGCCTAGCGGTTCCTTTATGTCCAATTTGTTAATATTAAAATTGGTGAGTTAATATGAGAGATTTGTGCAATGAGAGTGGAAAATGTAAAGGATGAAAGAAACAAAAATGGTGAAAAAAGATGAAAGAAGACAAAAAATGGTGAAAAAAGATGAAGAATATGAAATGAAAAGATGAAAATTATTTAGATTATTTTATTATTATTATTTTGTAAGTCTAAATTTAAACCATTGGTTTAATTTTTTTTAACTCAGGACTGTTTTTAAATTTTGTCAAAGTTGAGGACTTTTGAAAATATAAGGACCAAATATAGAACAACTTCATAGTTGAGGAACCAAAATGATATTTTAACATTTTCTTTATAAATATATGTACAAATTTGGGAGGAGGACTACAAATCTTACAAATAAAGACTACTTCTCTCAAATAAACGAGAGTTAAATATTAATTTTTGGGATTAGACCCATAATTATGATACTCGACTGGATTACTATATAAAAAAGAGAAAAACTTCTCTGCTGGTGGACAGCAGAATCCATCTCCTGATGGATATGTGTACGGCACAGATTAGGACACATGTATAGCTAAGATTAGGCCACGTATTTCTCTAAAAACAAAAGCTAAATTCCCTCACCTTTAATAAAAAAAATTTTTATTCAAATGGTCAAATCTATTTTAATTGTTTTTTTAGTACACTCTTTTTTCATTTTTTAAGAAAAATAGTAAAATCTATTTTAATGATTATTATTATATATCATCTTTTATTTTCTAAACACACTATTTAAAAAAAAATCGAGATATCTTCTTATAAAATGCATTTAACCATTCTTATTTAATTTCTTCTCAACAAAAATATATCATTCTTGTTTAATTGATCTTCTTTTATATCTTTTACCGAATTTTTTTAGTTTAAATTTTACACTTTAAATCTTTATAATTTTTTTGGTACGTTTTTTTAAGGAAAAAATATCTTAATTTCTAAACCTATTTTTATAATTTAATTATAATATGAAAGAATGAAATTACCAAATAAAATATTTTTATGCTAAAAAGTTATTGATTTGAATGAATAAAAATTCTACAATATTTTTTCATCGAAAATAAATCTAAAATCTTAACTATAATATAAGTTTTATAATCATTAAATCGAAATTCTAACAACTTATATGTGGTACTCATCTTTTTTAAATAAAACCATAAAATCATACACAGTTACTATAATTTTTCTAAATTCAGTAAGTCTTGTACAAGTGCATAAATGGTTGACTAGTAAATTCATTATTTAAATTTCAAAGACAAATTTTACTCATATGTGTAACTAATTGATTACATAATAAAATCACAGCATGTTTGATTGATAACCACACATTTTCAACATTTTGTCTTCTTATTATAAAGTCATATGAAAAATTAACAATTCCATCCAAAAATTCGAACTTTGACCTCTACCTATAGATAATGATTGAGTTTAATAAAATATACACACAAAAGTTTTATTATTATTATTATTATTATGAGAAGAACATACACAAAATTTTAATATTTCTGGTGTGAAAGGATAAGTGTATCTAATTGTTTTAAAAAGATAATTATATCTAACTATCTCACATAAAATATTTCAAAATATTTATACAAATTATATTAATGTTCTTAGGTTTGTTTTTTTGTAACCAAATATTGATACCTCATACAAAAAAAAAAATGTTAATATATCATTATTGAAAAATCTCAAACTAAAAAATGTTAATATTTCTTGTGTATCTTAGTCGATCATATTTTCCTAATTGAAAAAAACAATCCTTTGAAATTTTTGATATATATTGTAATGTCCTAAATTTCCAACCTTGAATTTTAAATCTTGATTTTGAATTTGTTAGAAATTAGAATCTTTAATTAAATTATGAGAAATAATATTTTAGATTTTATTTAATTTTTTTTAGCACAAATTGGAGGAGATTATAAATACCGATTCTTCGGATTTGAACCCATGATATTGGTGTTGAACTGGTTAACAACTAAACAATGAAACTATTGCACAATGACCCTTTAGATAGTTTTGTTCCTTCTTATTCTTCAAATTCTAAATAAAACAAGAAACCTAGAGATATTTTTCATAAAATCAAATCGCACTTTTTCAAAAAAAAATTATGATACAAACTTTTGATCTCATCTCATACTTTTAGAATAAAAAAAAAATAAAACTATCAAATTTTAAGCAAAATACTACAAATTTTATAAAAATTTTAAAATTTAAAAGCATTCAATCACCTCAAGTACATTAGATACGAAAAAATATTTTTTGAATAAAATGTAAGAGTAAAGTGATTATTGGATAAAAGAAAAATCTTACAAATCCATGATCACCACAAACACCAACATAGAAATGAATCTCAAAATTCAAAAACAAAAAAAAATGAAGAAGAACATAAAATTTAGATATAATAATATTAATCGTGATTAGACAATTAAAAGATTTGATATTTAAATTAAAAAAAATGATCATTAAGTCTGGCACATCAAGAATAATAATAATAAAAAAAAAGAAAGTAAAATGATTATTAAGTCTCGCATCTCAAGAATATTTAGCTTCTATATTTTTAAATGTGGCATTATCTACGTTGTACACGTGTCCATCATCAGATGGATTCTGCTTGTCCAGCAGTAGAGAAGTTTTTCTCTATAAAAAATGAAATCATAACACCACCATTCCTTTAGCTAAAAACAAACCTCTTTGCATTCTATTTTCTCAGTTATATTTTCCACTTAGGTATTAGTCAAAATTCCTAACTTAGTTTTTTCATTTATACGACCTATACATTGGTTTATGAATTAGAAATTTAATTATAAACATCAAAATTAAAAATAGAATAGATCAAAATAAAATCTTTACATATTTTGTTCTAATAGCTTTTGTTGCATTTACATACAAAACTAATATATGAATTATAAAATTGATGAACAATTTAATTTTTTTATTTTAGTTTTGTTGAATAATATATATATATATATATATATTTAATCAGTTGGTTGAATTTGATTTTCAAAAAAAAAAAAAGGAAAATTGTGCTCGATAGTCCAATTTCACAAAATAATTACAGATTAGGGTAAATTTGAAAATATTTGACATCTATAGTCAAATATACAATATAAGTAATATTCATCATACAATACAATTAAGATATTAATATCCAAAAGTAAAATAGTTCTACTGGCAACTTGTACCACCTACTAACTATGAGATTACAAGTTTGAATCCCCCTCCTTAAATATTGTTGTATAAAAAGTATTACTTATACCATATTTTTTACTATGGTTGCTAAATATATATATTTTTTTGCTTAATATTGTAAATAGTTTTTCAATTTGGTCTATTTATGCAAAAACCCAAAAAAAAAAAAAAAAAAAATCAATTGGTTGAATAATATTTTTTTCTTTCAAAGATTGGTTGAATAATATTTATAACTTAGTGTTTTGAATATAAATTAAAAATAAAAGAAATAAAAATATACGGTTTATAATAAGGGATGACTATAGAAATATTAAAATTAAAATAAACAGAAAAGAAATAATTAATTTAATAAATAAATAAATTGTAATTTACCCTTTTGTATTAATTGGATTTAAAAAATAATAAAAATAATAATTATATTATAATTTGGGAATTTGCACTCTATAGCAAATTTTCTACACACATTAAAATTAGCAATATTTTAAAAATATTGCAAATATAGCAACTTTTTTTTAGATGCTATTGATAGACTTTATCAAACACTATTGATGGAGTCTATCAGACACTATTGATGGAGTCTATAAATCTGATTTTGCTATATTTATAAATATTTTCATTATTTTGCTATTTATGCAATTTTTTTACCTTATTGTAATATACATGCAAATTCCCCTAATAATTTCACTATAACTTACTTACCAAAATCTTAAACATTTATTTTTGAAAAACAAGATCTAAATAATAAAGAGAATAATCAAAACAATTAAAAGTGGTGTTAAATATATATGTAGAGAAACTTTAGGGTTCTAAAACTATTATATGGTGTGTCAAACGAGCAGTAGCTCAGTATTGTTGTACACCTAATAGCTAAAGGTCTTGGGTTCAAGTTTTTCTCTTCCCCTAATTGTTGTAATCTAAAAAAAACTACTATTTGATGTAAGAGTAAGTATCCATGCGTGGAACAATGTCGTCTCGTTTAAAATGGAAATGCACACGGCTTAAGCATGAGTAACTGGGCACACATCTTGTTATGGGTAAAATTAGACCCGAGAACATGAGCCGTCAAGACTTGGTTGAATCTACAAAACGAAGCCCAAGACGCTTACGGAAGCCCCAAGATTATCGAGAGAAATATTGGGTCAGAGAAAACCGCGACAAGAGCACAGGCCAACCCACACGCAGGCGCCTGAGCCGCCAAGACTTGGTTGAATCTACAAAACAAAGCCCAAGACGCTTACGGAAGCCCAAGATTATCGGGAGAAATATTGGGTCAGAGAAAACCGCGACAAGAGCACGGGCCAACCCACGCAGGTGCCTGCTTCCCCCAAGTAGGGGAAGCCCTACATAGAAATATTGACCTAAAAAGGAGATATTTCCTAATTTTAAAGGGATTTTCTACAAAAAAAAAAAAAAAAAAAAAAAAAAAAAAAAAAAAAAAAAAAAACGATCACCTACGCCCTTCCTATATATAGATAAGTCAGTTAATTACTTAGTAAGCTATTCTAAACCCTACAAAAACTCCTATATACTTTTTCGACCTAAATTGACTTAAGTATCGGAGGCGGCGTGGCTCACACCACACCAGTGTTAGTTTCCCTTTTGTTTTGCAAGTAATTCGTCCCTAAGCCGTACAAATTCACCGTTAATCTCGAGGACCAAATTTCGGCATCAACACTTCTCATACTTGGAAGACCAAAAAATGTCATTTTGTTCCAAGCAAAAATGGTGTCACGAGAACTTGGTCAACACCTTTGACTTTTTCTTTCTTTTAGGATCTAACACAAGTATAATTTAGTTACTCAACCACTTATATTAATTCTCAAACAAGTAGTTAAGTATCTCATTCAAGCAACCTGACCTGAATAACCTGAACAACCAACCTACGCAATTTCACAGGTTGGGTTAAGTTAAATACATTTTTGGTTGGGTTGTGTTATATACATTTTTTGATTGGGTTGAGTTCAAAGTTATGAAATTTTCACGAGTTAGGTCGTGTCAAAGGCTAACATAAAGTTAATCCGACCAACTCAAATTGATTATTTAGTTAAAATTTAATAATTATATAACATACCGGAGCCTGCAATAGCCAATTGGTAATACAGATACAAGAGCCAATTGAGAATACGGATGCTAGGGACAATTGAAAATAATCATGACATGGCCAATTAAAAATACTAATGCATGGAATACTAATGCCAAGACCAATTGAAAATACTCATGTCAGAGCCAATTGAGAATGCTAATGTTAGAGTCAATTAATATTCACACAATTCAATTAGAAAATATAAAGATCACGTTGAGTTGTCTCTTTATTAATTGAGTTGAATTAATTTTGAGTTCGGTTGAAAATCTCCCCAACCCAACCGATGCATATACACCCCTAGCCTCAACTACTACTAATTAACATGAATTTTAAAAAGAGTATAGTTAATTATTATAATTAATCATTGCCAACATCAATTAAGAGAATAAAGGCCATTAAGGGGTGAGGGAGTTCTCTCGAAAAATCAATCCTCTATTTGCATTTGAAAAGATAGTATAAACCTGTACATCACCATTTGGTGTTGTCTCTAATAGAAAAAACGAAATAGATGGCAACTCATCTTACTTTCCTCATAATATAAAGAAGTGAATTTCTAGAAAATCTTACTTTTCTCATAATGAAAAAAAGTGAATTAATATGAGAAATTACATTCTCAACTCCCTATCACTACGATTCTTAACGTGGGAGATTTATTGCATTAACATTGTTGATTATTCTCATTCATATACATAAAATGACGTTTTTACAAATAAGAGTTTGTAACTAATTTAGGGTTGATATCAAGTCTATATATGATCATTTTAGGTGTAGCATTGTTTTCGTTTTATAACGAAACTTTTAGTTTAATTTTGTTATGAAATCAGCAATTAACAATCGATTACGAAGATATAAAACAGATAAATGCGATAACGAGAGAAAAAAAGAATAGAAAAATACAAGAATTTACGTGGTTCACTAATGTTGTGTTAGCTAATCCACAAGGGCAGAGAGAGTGAACATTTTATTCAGAGGAGACGTGGTAAGATTACAAAGTAATGAACATCATAAACGACTAGAGTTTAATTCGGATTTATATATGCGCTCTCATTAAACCCTAATTACAGAGTGCATGAACTAAATAGAATGCGCTGCAGAAACAGATGCTTTGCGGAGTGCGGTAAGCAGATGCGGAATGCGGACGTGCAACGCACAAGACGTTGTCCCGCACCTCCACTCGCTGACCAGACAACAAAACCTCTACTCGCTGACCGACGAGACCTCCAACTATGTAATCGCAAGGTATTAATGCGTTCAAGACATAATACAACAAATTTTATTCAAAATGTTTTCGTAAGATGCCCTCACGCTTATGTCTCTACGTGACTACTTGAATTAAGTCATTTTTGATATTTCTAAAGTGATGCGTATTAATAGTGTTACTAAGAACGGTCGACTGCAACTTATTTATTTTATTTTATTTTTTTAAGATCGAAAATGAAAAAAAAATGAATGAAAAGTGATGATATTTTTTTAAAAAAATTGGTATTAAAAAATATAATGAATGAAAAATAAATGATGTTAAAAATAATTACAACACCCGTTCGAAAAATGTAGAACTCCAATTATTCAGTTGGATCTTATATTCCGGACGTTGTTTACCAAGATATGACACATTATTGAATTGTAAAAAAAAAAAAAAAAAGTCAGATGAAATTAAATATATATAATTCGAACCTATGGATCATTAGGTATTATATTGATGCCGCTTGAGCTATTACTCTACTACAAAACTGTGGTATGATGATACTAAAACAATATCATAAACGCTTTAGATGATACTTTTTCATCATCATTGTATCACCTATCCTCTATTCTTTTTAGATGACACTTCTTGAAAATTGTCATTGAAATTTTTTAGATGATACTTTTCTACAACGTCATCTATTCTTTTTAGATGATACTTCTTAAAAAGTGTCAATGAAACTCAT